>WNWK01013236.1:31362-56154 GCA_009830355.1 Cherax destructor
TCAATTTAAGACTCAACTCAAAACCACCTACAGTGGTACCTCGACTTACGATATTAATCCGTCAGAGAGGGCATATCTTAAGACGAAACAATCGTTAAACGAATCAATTATCCCCATAAGAAATAATGGAAATAAATTTAATCCGTCCAAGACTTCCAAAAGTAGTTAAATAAAATATTTTTAGAACTTTTGACATTAAATAATACACAATATAATGAAGAATAACTAAATACACATGCAAATATTGTACAATAACATGTCACTTACATTTATTGAAGAGTTGTTGATGTGTGGAGGACGGGAGGAGGGGAGAAGGTGGAGTAGTATGCTAGTGTTTGGAAGGGGAATCCCCTTCCATTAACACTGCAGGTACCAAGTCCTTTTCTGGGGTTACTGGCCTTTTTCTTTGAATGCTACACTCCCTGCATGCCTACTACACTCCCTGCATCCTTGCTACACTCCCTGCATCCTTGCTACACTCCCTGCATCCTTGCTACACTCCCTGCATCCTTGCTACACTCCCTGCATGCCTGCTACACTCCCTGCATGCCTGCTACACTCCCTGCATCCCTGCTACACTCCCTGCATGCCTGCTACACTCCCTGCATAAATGCTACACTCCCTGCATAAATGCTTCACTCCCTGCACATTCTTTACCACAGGCTTAGCACTAGGAGCTTTCCTTGGACCCATGGTAGCTTATTTAGCAGTTGCAAGCACTAAAAACAGTGGAATAATGACAATATACTGGTATGAATGCGTGGGTGTGGGTGGGTGGTCGCTCTCGCTTGTAAACAATAGCACTGACGCTCCCTGGAGTGCGCGCTCAGCTGGGCGCCAAGCGGACAGGTCCGGTACGAAAGTTGTAAGACGAATCAAACATCGGATGTCGCATTCAAATTTCTTACGTTATAAAAATCGGTTATCGAATATAACGTAAGATGATAACATCGTAAGTCGAGGTACCACTGTACTCACCCAAAACTAAATGATCATACTATAAACTACTTTGAAAAATGCTCATTATTACTTTCCTATACGATAATCTCAATTTTTAATAATATGTTACTATTATGTTACCCCCTACTCATATTATAAGTTAATGTCAAAAATGCTCAATGTTATTTTCCTTAAGATAATCTCAATTCCATATTATCATTCAAGAATCTTAACACCTGTAACAATCTAATATCATTATATAATAATTTAAACAGTAAAATTTCATCATATTGTAATTTTGAAAATAATTTTTAACTAGAATAAACTCAATAAATTTCTCTAATATTAAGTACATAGTCTTTAAGGACTAGAATAAGCTGCCCCTAATGCCATGGCATGTCAGTGGCTCTCCTTGCACTCAATTTACATTGTAACAACCGATACCTATGTAATCTGCAATCTGCAATGAAATAAAATTTGTTTGTTGTTTGTTTGTTTGTTTGTTATATGGGTGTGAAGAATGGGTGATGAATGTCGCAACGAGGAGAAGTCTGGAGGCAGTGGAGATGTCATGTCTGAGGTCAATGTGTGGTGTGAATATAATGCAGAGAATTCGGAGTTTGGAAATTAGGAGGAGGTGCGGGATTATCAAAACTATTATCCAGAGGGCTGAGGAGGGGTTGTTGAGGTGGTTCGGACATGTAGAGAGAATGGAACGAAACAGAATGACCTCGAGAGTGTATAAATCTGTAGTGGAGGGAAGGCGGGGTAGGGGTCGGCCTAGGAAAGGTTGGAGGGAGGGGGTAAAAGAGGTTTTGTGTGCGAGGGGCTTGGATTTCCAGCAAGCATGCGTGTGCGTATTTGATAATAGTGAATGGAGACAAATGGTTTTTAATACTTGACGTGCTGTTGGAGTGTGAGCAAAGTAACATTTATGAAGGGATTCAGGGAAACCGGCAGGCCGGACTTGAGTCCTGGAGATGGGAAGTACAGTGTCTGCACTCTGAAGGAGGGGTGTTAATGTTGCAGTTTTATAACTGTAGTGTAAAGCACCCCTCTGGCAAGACAGTGATGGAGTGAATGATGATGAAAGTTTTTCTTTTTCGGGTCACCCTGCCTTGGTGGGAATCGGCCGATGTGTTAATAAAAATAAAAAAAAATAATATCACCCCACTCCACAAAGGGGGCAGTAAAGCAATAGCAAACTGCAGACCGATAGCGCTATCGTTCCATATCATAAAAATCTTTGAAAGGGTTCTAAAAAGCAAGATCGCCACCCATCTAGATACCCATCAGTTATACAACCCAGGGCAGCATGGGTTTAGAGCAGGTCGCTCCTGTCTGTCCCAGCTACTGGACCACTACGACAAGGTCCTGGATGCTCTAGATGACAAACAAAATGCAGATGTAATATACACAGACTTAGCAAAAGCCTTTGACAAGTGTGACCATGGTGTAATAGCACACAAAATGTGTGATAAAGGAATAACAGGAAAAGTTGGTAGATGGATCTATAATTTCCTAACAAATAGAACACAAAGAGTAGTAGTAAACAGAGTAAAGTCTGAGGCGGCTACGATGAAAAGCTCTGTTCCACAAGGCACAGTACTCGCTCCTATGTTGTTCCTCATTCTCGTATCTGACATAGACAGGGATATTAGCCACAGCGACGTGTCTTCTTTTGCAGATGACACCCGAATTTGCATGACAGTGTCCTCCATTGAAGACACCGCAAGACTCCAGGCGGACATCAACCAAATCATTAAATGGGCCGCAGAAAATAATATGAAATTCAGTGATGAGAAATTTTAGTTACAGTGGACCCCTGGTTTTTGTGTTTAATCCGTTCCAGAGTCATTGGCTAAAACTAAAATCGGTGAAAACTAAAACCATTTTCCCCGTAAGAAATAATGTAAATTCAATTAATCCATTTCAGACACCCAGGAGTATTAACAAAAAATAATTTAGAGATTAAATATAGATTTACATACAGAAAAGAATGACAAATAAATATAAAGCACTAATAACATGTATAAATGAACATTTAACATCACACTTACCTTTATTGGCTACTCTTGTTAGTGTATGGAAGATGGAGAGGAGAGAGGGAGGCGAGTTTATTGTTGGCAGGCAGGACAAAATGCTTCATTGTTACACTAATATCAGCTCTACGGCTTATTTATCTATCACAATTCATCTAATATGACATAATAAACAATAAACCCTGCCTGTACCCCAATTCAAAACGATGCTAAAAAACCACCTTCTCACCCAAACCTAAATGCACAATATCAAACATTCCCAACAAAGTAAAATAATCACTTAAATGTAAAAACCTGATTAATCACTTAAATGTAAAAACCTGTTATGAATAATACATACTAAGCTAACTGTTCCTATAACATTTACATTATAATGACCACATAAACTGTAATTGCAATGCAGCTAATTGTTTTAAATTGTTATCTCACTCAATTGCATTGTTACTATTAATAAATTATTATGTTCAACTTATATTCAAATTATACAACTTAGATACACAATTATACTTATTTTATAAATTATCAACCATAATTTTTTTACCATGTAGTCTACTATTACTTAATCTTAAGAATGCCCGCAATGCACAGCATATTAGGGGCTTTTGGCATGTACACTTCATTTATACCTATGTATCATGTCTACCTAACTATGTATCATTGTACCATGTCTAAATAAACTATTATTATTATTATTATTATAGAAACATGATATATACTCTAGAATGAATAAAATATGTCATTACGAATGTGAGGACTGGTGGTAGTGTGTTACTGTTGTTGGGTTTATAAGGGCCACTGACCATAAGCCGTACATATAGTGGTGGTGGTGAGCAGAAGCCACCACCACAATCTATGTAATTTATAAATAAGAAATATTTACACTTTAATTTATAAATAAGAAATATTTACACTTTAATTTATAAATAAGAAATACTATTTACACTTTAATTTATAAATAAGAAATATTCACACTTATATAAATAAGAAATATTTACACTTACCTTGGACTAGATGGTGGCGTTGGTCTCAGTGCCCCTATATTCCTCAAACAACAATGTAGGAGTAAAGTTTCATGTCTTCATTTTTCTATCGCTTAATCACTTAACTTACTTGCTATACTATTAATACTACACTTTATCACTGGCTGGTGCTAAAGCCTTTATCGACTCCACTTTGATACTTTGCTACGATTTCCTTCTTTAATTCTATGGTGTTCCTCACTTTCTTTACCAAAGGACTGGCACTAGGATCTTTCCTTGGGCCCATGGTGGCTTATTTAGCAGTCACACACAATAATCAAGGGCCAAAAACAATGGATTGTTAAGAAATGTTTTGTATCAACTCTCAGGATAATGTTCACTCAACCAGAAACAATGCTACACTGCCTGAGAATGTGCGTGGGAGGCAGGCTTGTGGGCTTTGTATGTGCGCTGGGCACTGGACAGGTTCCGTACCATCGACAAAAAACTGAGCCAATCGGCGAAAACTGAGCCAATATTTCCATGAAAAAAGTGTGCGGAAACTAAAATCAGCGAAAACGAAGATACACAAACACCAAGGGTCCACTGTACATACTGCGATATGGAAAACGTGAGGAAATTAAAATTTCATCGGAGTATAAAACAAATTCCAACCACTCAATAGAGCAAAAAACTAATGTAAAAGACCTAGGAGTAATCATGTCGGACGATCTCACCTTCAAAGACCATAACATTGTATCAATCCATCTGCTACAAAAATGACAGGATGGATAATGAGAACCTTCAAAAATAGTGATGCCAAGCCCATGATGACACTCTTCAGGTCGCTTGTTCTATCTAGGCTGGAATATTGCTGCACACTAACAGCACGTTTCAAGGCAGTTGAAATTGCTGACTTAGAAAATGTACAGAGAACCTTAACAGCACATATAACTGCGATAAAACACCTCAATTACTGGGAATGTTTGAAGCTCCTAAACCTGTACTCCCTAGAATGCAGGTGGGAGAGATACATGATCATATACACTTGGAAAATCCTAGAGTGATTAGTACCAAACTTGCACACGAAAATCACTCCCTATGAAAGCAAAAGACTCGGCAGGCGATGCAACATTTCCCCAATGAAAAGCAGGGGTGCCACTAGCACGATAATAGACAACACAATAAGTGTCAAGGGCCCAAGACTGTTCAACTGCCTGGTAGCATACATAAGGGGGATTACCAATAGACCCCTCGCTGTCTTCAAGCAGGCACTGGACAGGCATCTAAAGTCAGTACCTGGCCAGCTGGGCTGTGGTTCGTACGTCGGTTTGCGTGCGGCCAACAGTAACAGCCTGGTTGATCAGGCCCTGATAAACCATGAGGCCTGGTCACAGACCTGGCTGCTGGGGCATTGACCCCCGGAACCCTCTCCAGGAATGCTCCAGGTAATTTGGTATACAGTAGAACGCCATTTAGCACGAGATTATGTTGCACGTTACGGGTATTGCACGATTTAAGATTTGCGACACATTATCATCTTACACGACGTAAAGATGATGTTACACGGTTCAGCAGGAGGGGAAAAATTTTGACGCGCGGTCGCCGCGTGGGTTAAACCATTGAGTCAGTGGGGGTCCTACTAAGGGTGGCTATGAGCCACATCAAGTGTTTAATGCTGACGAGACAAGTGTTTTCTGGAAGAAAATGCCAACACGAACTTATATCAGTCAGCAAGAGAAAAGTGCACCAGGCTTCAAGACAGCAAAGGATCGCTTCACCTTGCTCCTTTTCGGTAATGCATCAGGTGATTTCAAGTGTAAGCCCATGGTTATTTACTGCCTAAGAATCCTCATGCTTTGAGGAAAAGGGAATTTGTTTTTCCTTCCTGCAAACTGTAAGTTTATTCAGATACACGGGGCCAGGAGCTGAGTCTCGACCCCTGCAACCACAATTAGGTGAGTACAGTTACATACATTATCATACATAGCAGCATATGTGTAGAGAACCTAGGATAACCCAAAAAAGTCAGTCAATGGAAATATACAAAGTCACTCTGACTTTTTTGGGTTATCCTAGGTTCTCTACACATATGCTGCTATGTATGATAATCTTCGTAACTGTATCTGTGTATACCTGAATAAACTTACTTACAGTTTGTGGGAAGGAAAAACAAATAACCATTCTCACAAGCAGTCTTGTTGTGGTTCAGCAGACAGCACCCGCCTTACCAAGCCACCACGGACCCCACCATCCCAGCATTCGTACGTATTTCATACGCGTCAAGAAGTCCTGGCTACAAGCCAGCTGTGTTTGAAGAATGAGACAGAGTGAATTGTGTTTTGATCTTGAATTAACAAAGAAAACAAAGATATTAGACAAGACATAACCCGTGGCCATAATGAAGAGTTACTTTGTACACATAAAAAGATGTAAACATAAGTTTGTGTGACTGACTGACTGACTGACTGACTTGACTGACTGACTGACTGAATGACTGACTGACTGACTGACTGACTGAATGACTGACTGACTGAATGACTGACTGACTGACTGACTGACTGAATGACTTGACTGACTTACTGAATGACTTGACTGACTTACTGAATGACTTGACTGACTTACTGAATGACTTGACTGACTTACTGAATGACTTGACTGACTTACTGAATGACTTGACTGACTTACTGAATGACTTGACTGACTTACTGAATGACTTGACTGACTTACTGAATGACTTGACTGACTTACTGAATGACTAGACTGACTTACTGAATGACTTGACTGACTTACTGAATGACTAGACTGACTTACTGAATGACTAGACTGACTTACTGAATGACTTGACTGACTTACTGAATGACTTGACTGACTTACTGAATGACTTGACTGACTTACTGAATGACTTGACTGACTTACTGAATGACTTGACTGACTTACTGAATGACTTGACTGACTTACTAAATGACTTGACTGACTTACTAAATGACTTGACTGACTTACTAAATGACTTGACTGACTTACTGAATGGCTTGACTGACTTACTGAATGGCTTTACTGACTTACTGAATGGCTTGACTGACTTACTGAATGGCTTGACTGACTTACTGAATGACTTGACTGACTTACTGACTGACTTGACTGACTTAAAGTCAGACACTCAGTTCAACCATCGACTTCAGTTCAAGAACTTCTACTATCCACCTCAGCCCAGTAGGGCCACAGCATAACTCTCCACTCTCTTCACAATCATCCACAAACACCAGCACCCACAATTTAAGGTAAATACTATTATTTCTATTACATTTGTAGTCTTAAGCAGTAAAAACAACATAATACATCACGATAATGAACTACAATTACATATTCACTTTTATTTTTGTAAGATCTGTTGGTCTAAAAAAAACTTTTTTGGCTTTTTGGGGACTCCCAGGAACGTAACCCTATTTTTCCTATTAGTTCTTTTAATTATTTAACACGAAATTATCTAACACGACTTTTTCAGGAACGTAACTATCGTGCTAAATGACGTTCTACTGTACTACAAAGTGAGAGGAAGTCATCCCACACAAGGGAGAGCTTAGATGCATTAGTGCTTGAGACCGTTCATATACGTCTAGTACATATGCATCCAGTCTCACCTCCATCTTAATTAGTGCTTGAGACCATTCAGACACGTCTAGTACATATGCATCCAGTCTCACCTTCGTCCACACCAACTATTCATTTATCCCCTGTGGCCATACCCTCGCTGTACACCCCTGCCCATTCCACCTGCCCTTATAAATCACCCACAGACACATGCCTTCACCCATACCATGTCTCCAACTCATTCCTGCCTCTCCCACCCATACCTTCCTCCCATATAATTCCCCTATGGCCACACACCTTCACACACACCATTTCAACCAGCAACCTCCACCCACACAACTTCCCCACAGCCACATGGCTTCACCCACACCATCCTAACCAACACCCTACCTCCACAGAATCCGTCCATACAATTCCCCCCATGGCCACACACTTATACCTATACCATTCTCTCACAACCACCATTCCCTCATGACCACATATCCCCTATGACCTAATCTGCACACCTAACCTGACCTTTCACCCTAACATGCCCTCCACATACCTGGAGACCTGGAGAGAGTTCCAGGGGTCAACACCCCTGCAGCCCGGTCTGTGACCAGGTCTCATATATGAATCAGAGCCTGATCAACCAGGCTGTTACTGCTGGCCGCACGCAGTCCAACGTACGAACCACAGCCTGGCTGGTCAGGTATAGACTTTAGGTGCCTGTCCAGTGCCTGCTTGAAGACAGCCAGGGGTTTGTTGGTAATCCCCCTGATGTATGCTGGAAGACAGTTGAACAGTCTTGGGCCTCTGACACTTATTGTGTAGTCTCTCAACGTGCTAGTGGCACCCCTGCTTTTCATTGGGGGGATGTTACATCGCCTGCCAAGTCTTTTGCTTTCGTAGGGAGTGATTCTCGTGTGCAAGTTTGGTACTAATCCCTCGAGAATTTTCCACTTGTATATAATACTTTATTGATACATGGTACAATGATACATGGTAGACAAGATATATTTCTTAATGAGATGTACATGCCAAAAGGGAATAATGTATCTCTCCTGCCTGCGTTCTAGGGAGTACAGGTTTAGGAACTTCAAGCGTTCCCAGTAATTGAGGTGGTTTATCACAGTTATGCGTGCCGTGAAGGTTCTCTGCACATTTTCTAGGTCAGCAATTTCACCTGCCTTGAAAGGTGCAGTTAGTGTGCAGCAATATTCCAGCCTAGATAGAACAAGTGACCTGAAAAGTGTCAACATGGGCTTGGCATCCCTGGTTTTGAAGGTTCTCATTATCCATCCTGCCATTTTTCTAGCAGATGCGATTGCTACGGTGTTATGGTCCTTAAAGGTGAGATCCTCTGACATGATCACTCCCAGGTCTTTGACATTAGTTTTTTGCTCTATTGTGTGGTTGGAATTTGTTTTGTACTCTGATGAGATTTTAATTTCCTCACGTTTTCCATATCTGAGTAATTGAAATTTCTCATCATTGCAGCCCATTTAAAGATTTGGTTTATGTCTGCTTGGAGTCTTGCAGTGTCTTCAACGGTGGACACTGTCATACAGATTAGGGTGTCATCTGCAAAGGAAGACACGGCACTGTGGCTTATATCCCTGTCTATGTCCGATATGAGGATGAGGAACAGGATGGGAGCGAGTACTGTGCCTTGTGGAACAGAGCTTTTCACTGTAGCCGCCTCAGAGTTTACTCTGTTTACTACTACTCTTTGTGTTCTATTTGTTAGGAAATTATAGATCCATCTACCAACTTTTCCTGTTATTCCTTTATCACACATTTTGTGTGCTATTACACCATGGTCACACTTGTCAAAGGCTTTTGCAAAGTTTGTGTATATAACATCTGCTTTCTGTTTGTCTTCTAGAGCATCCAGAACCTTGTCATAGTGGCCCAGTAGTTGGGACAGACAGGAGCGACCTGCTCTAAACCCATGGTGCCCTAGGTTGTGTAATTGATGGGTATCTAGATGAGTGGCGATCTTGCTCCTTAGAACCCTTTCAAAGATTTTTATGATATGGGACGTTAGCGCTATTGGTCTGTAGTTCTTTACTATTGCGTTACTGCCCCCTTTGTGGAGTGGGGCTATGTCTGTTGTTTTTAGTAACTGCGGGACGACCCCAGTGTCCATGCGCCCTCTCCATAGGATGTTAAAAGCACGTGATAGGGGCTTCTTGCAGTTCTTGATGAACACGGAGTTCCATGAGTCTGGGCCTGGAGCGGAGTGCATGGGCATGTCATTTATTGCCTTTTCGAAGTAATTTGGCGTCAGGGTAATGTCAGATAAGCATACGTCTGCCAAGTTTTGTGGCACTCTCATAAAAAAATCATTTACGTCTTCGACTTTCAGTCTGGTTAGCTAAAAACTGAGTCATACTGGGACTTTAGTAACTCACTCATTTCCTTGCTGTCATCTGTGTAGGACCCATCCCGTTTAAGTAGGGGCCCAATACTGGATGTTGTTCTCGACTTTGATTTGGCATAAGAAAAGAAATACTTTGGGTTTCTTTCAATTTCATTTATGGCTTTTAGTTCTTCATGCGTTTCTTGATTCCTGTAAGATTCCTTTAGTTTTAATTCGATGTTTGCTATTTCTCTGACCAGTGTCTCCCTACGTATTTCAGATATATTGGCCTCTTGTAGCCGCTCCGTTATTCTTTGCCTTCGCCTGTATAGGGAGTGCCTCTCTTTCTAGTTTACATCTTCTCCTCCTTTTCCTTAAGGGAATTTGTCTTGAGCAAACCTTAAGTGCAACAGAGTTAATTTGTTCTAGACATAGGTTAGGATCCGTGATGCTTAGGCTATCTTCCCAGTTTATATCATTTAGGATTTGGTTTACTTGGTCCCACCGTATGTTTTTGTTATTGAAGTTGAATTTGGAGAAGGTTTCCTCGCGGCTGATCACATTTTGTCGATCTGGGGCTCCCCGCATACATGTCTGGACCTCTATTATGTTGTGATCTGAGTATGTATATTGTTTTTGATATGATGACATTTCGTATCAGATCATCATTGTTGGTGAAGATGAGGTCCAGCGTATTCTCTAATCTTGTAGGCTCTACTATTTGCTGGTTTAAAGTGAATTTGGTGCAAAGATTTAAAAGTTCATGTGTGTGTGAGTTTTCATCTGAGCTGCCTCCTGGTGTTATCTCTGCTACCACATTGTTTGCAATATACCTCCATTTTAGGTGCCTTAGGTTGAAATCCCCCAGGAGCAAGATGTTGGGGGCAGGAGCTGGAAGATTTTCCAGACAGTGGTCAATTTTCAGAAGCTGTTCCTGGAATTGTTGGGACGTTGCATCCGGAGGCTTGTATACAACCACGATGACCAGGTTTTGATTCTCGATCTTTATTTCTAATACAATAGATCGTCATTTAGCACGGTAGTTACGTTCCTGAAAATGTCGTGTTAGATAATTTTGTGTTATATAATTAAAAGAACTTTTGGGAAAAATAGGGTTACGTTCCTGGGAGTCCCAAAAAGCCAATCAAGTTTCTTTTAGACCAACAGATCTTACAAAAATAAAAGTGAATATTTAATTGTAGTTCATTATCGTGATGTATTATGTTGTTTTTACTGCTTAAGACTACAAATGTAACAGAAATAATAGTATTTACCTTAAATTGTGGGTGCTGGTGTTTGTGGATGATTGTGAAGAGTGGAGAGTTATGCTGTGGCCCTACTGGGCTGAGGTGGATAGTAGAGGTTCTGGAACTGAAGTCGATGGTTGTACTGAGTGTCTAACTTTGTCATTCAGTAAATCAGTAAAGTCATTCAGTAAGTCAGTCAAGTCATCAAAGTCAGTCAAGTCAGTAACAGCAAGTCATTCAGTAAGTCAGTCAAGTCATTCAGTAAGCGTCAAGTCATTCAGTAAGTCAGTCAAGTCATTCAGTAAGTCAGTCAAGTCATTCAGTAAGTCAGCAGTCATTCAGTAAGTCAGTCAGTCTTCAGTAAGTCAGTCAAGTCATTCAGTAAGTCAGTCAAGCATTCAGTAAGTCAGTCAAGTCATTCAGTAAGTCAGTCAAGTCAGTCAAGTCAGTCAGTCAGTAAGTCAGCGTCATTCAGTCAGTAAGTCAGTCAAGTCATTCAGTCAGTAAGTCAGTCAAGTCATTCAGTCAGTAAGTCATTCAGTCAGTAAGTCAGTCAAGTCATTCAGTCAGTAAGTCAGCAGTCATTCAGTCAGTAAGTCAGTCCAGTCATTCAGCAGTAAGTCAGTCCAAGTCATTCAGTCAGTAAGTCAGTTCAAGTCATTCAGTAAGTCAGTCAAGTCATTCAGTAAGTCAGTCAAGTCATTCAGTAAGTCAGTCAAGTCATTCAGTAAGTCAGTCAAGTCATTCAGTAAGTCAGTCAAGTCATTCAGTAAGTCAGTCAAGTCATTCAGTAAGTCAGTCAAGTCATTCAGTAAGTCAGTCAGTAAGTCAGTCAAGTCATTCAGTCAGTAAGTCAGTCAAGTCATTCAGTCAGTAAGTCAGTCAAGTCATTCAGTCAGTAAGTCATTCAGTCAGTAAGTCAGTCAAGTCATTCAGTCAGTAAGTCAGTCAAGTCATTCAGTCAGTAAGTCAGTCAAGTCATTCAGTCAGTAAGTCAGTCAAGTCATTCAGTCAGTAAGTCAGTCAAGTCATTCAGTAAGTCAGTTAAGTCATTCAGTAAGTCAGTCAAGTCATTCAGTAAGTCAGTCAAGTCATTCAGTAAGTCAGTCAAGTCATTCAGTAAGTCAGTCAAGTCATTCAGTAAGTCAGTCAAGTCATTCAGTCAGTAAGTCAGTCAAGTCATTCAGTCAGTAAGTCAGTCAAGTCATTCAGTCAGTAAGTCAGTCAAGTCATTCAGTCAGTAAGTCAGTCAAGTCATTCAGTAAGTCAGTCAAGTCATTCAGTAAGTCAGTCAAGTCATTCAGTCAGTAAGTCATTCAGTAAGTCAGTCAAGTCATTCAGTCAGTAAGTCAGTCAAGTCATTCAGTCAGTAAGTCAGTCAAGTCATTCAGTCAGTAAGTCAGTCAAGTCATTCAGTCAGTAAGTCAGTCAAGTCATTCAGTCAGTAAGTCAGTCAGTCATTCAGTCAGTAAGTCAGTCAAGTCATTCAGTCAGTAAGTCAGTCAAGTCATTCAGTCAGTAAGTCAGTCAAGTCATTCAGTCAGTAAGTCAGTCAAGTCATTCAGTCAGTAAGTCAGTCAAGTCATTCAGTCAGTAAGTCAGTCAAGTCATTCAGTCAGTAAGTCAGTCAAGTCATTGAGTCAGTAAGTCAGTCAAGTCATTCAGTCAGTAAGTCAGTCAGTCAAGTCATTCAGTAAGTCAGTCAAGTCAGTAAGTCAGTCAAGCCATTCAGTCATTCAGTCAGTAAGTCAGTAAGTCAGTCAGTCAGTAAGTCAGTCAGTCAGTAAGTCAGTCAAGTAAGTCAGTCAAGTAAGTCAGTCAAGTCAGTCAGTCAAGTCAGTAAGTCAAGTCAGTCAGTCACACAAACTTATGTTTACCTCTTTTTATGTGTACAAAGTAACACTTCATTACAGCCACGGGTTATGTCTTGTCTAATTAATATCTTTGTTTTCTTCGTTAATTCTAAGACTTAAATGCTTACACCTTTTCTTGCCATTTTGAGCAACACTTTGATTGTTTGGCAGATAAAAGATATAGTAATTTAAAGATCATAACACAATTCACTCTCTCTCATTCTTCACAAACACAGCTGGCTTGTAGCACAGGACTTTTTTTTGACGCGTATGAAATACGTACGAATGCTGGGATGGTGGGATCCGGGGTGGCTGAGGAAGGCTGGTGGTGTCCGCTGAACAACAACAACAAGACTGCTTGTGGGAATGGTTATTTGTTTTTCCTTCCCGCAAACAGTAAGTTTATTCAGGTATAAACAGATACAGTTACGAAGATTATCATACATAGCAGCATATGTGTAGAGAACCTAGGATAACCCAAAAAAGTCAGAGTGACTTATTTCCATTGTCTGACTATTTTTGGGTTATCCTAGGTTCTCTACACATATGCTGCTATGTATTATAATCAATGTAACTGTACTTACCTAATTGTGGTTGCAGGGGTTGAGACTCAGCTCCTGGCCCCGTGTATCTGAATAAACTTACAGTTTGCAGGAAGGAAAAATAAATTCCCTTTTTCTCTAAGCACGAGGATTGGGCTTACACTTGAAATCACCTGATGCATTACCGAAAAGGAGCAAGGTGAAGCGATCCTTTGCTGTCTTGAAGCCTGGTGCACTTTTCTCTTGCTGACTGATATAAGTTCGTGTTGGCATTTTCTTCCAGAAAACACTTCTCTCGTCAGCATTAAACACTTGATGTGGCTCATAGCCACCCTCAGTAGGACCCCCACTGACTCAATGGTTTAACCCACCGCGGGCTACCATGCGTTCAAAAATTTTTCCACTCCTGTGAACCGTGTAATATCATTTTTACGTCGTCTTAGATAATAATGTGCCGCAATTCTTCAATCGTGCAATACCCGTAACGTGTAACATAATCTCGTGCTAAATGACGGTCTACTGTACTTCAACTACATCATCGCTTAGTTACCCACCATGCTCATTACCACCAGCTGCACAATCATCCACCTTGTCACCCCATCATCCAGTCACCACCCTCACCAGGCCACTGACAATCATACCTTTTACCCACAGCACTCCCCCACAGCTTCAAGCTTACATGGCCCCACACCTTACACTCACCACTCCCCCTCATAGCCCCACTTCCACACCCATGTTTTCACAGCTCACACACCCTAACATGCCATCTACACTCCTAGTCATGTAGCCACCAGCCACCCTAATTCCTGCCTACAACAGCTGCACACTCAACCGCTCAGTCACCCATCATCCACACTGCCACCCACACTGGGCCACCAACACTACCATCCACATGGTCACCATCACACCACCTCATTGCTTCCAGCCTCCATCCCTACACCCCTTCAAAACTCAACATCCTAGGTATGAATGTAAACGAAAAATGACATATAGGGTTTGCTACTATCTGTGGTTTTTGTGTCTTCGGCAGGTCTTGGAGCGTATCCCCCGTGGATAATGAGGTTCTACTGTAGTCTGTGTGGTCAAGTGAAGTGAGGTTAGGACCTGGATCATGTAATTTGTAATGCCACATTAATGAGGGCATATACTGGCTGTCTGATCTTGTGAAGAGTGAGTTGAAGACATGGGTCATGTGACTTGTGTTGCTGCATGAGGACACTTGCTAACATTGATGTAGAATTTGGCGAGAGATTTTACAAGTGTGAATGTGCCTGGGTTTTATTTAATACTATCCTAGGTGTGGATTAAAGTTTTTCAATCACACCATCAATCTCCCCAGCACATGACCTCATCAATGTGGCATCATAAGTTACATGACCTAGGTCATCTCATTTTACTTGACCACTTGATCTCACCATAGCAACAGTGAAAGTCACATGACCCATCTGGTGTGACCTCACTTAGACAGCAGAACAAGTCACATGATCCAAGAACTCGCCTCACTTCACCTGGCAGGACAAACTATAATTATATTCTACATAATTTCTGTATAACTTGATAAAGCTTTATACAAGCAAAAATCAGATTATAAATTAAGACTTGTATGTTGCTCAGCCACTTTTTGGCTCACTGTTTCTTCCTTGTTGATAATAGTGTTTAATCAAAAGGTGCCTTTATTACTTATTACACTTAGCATTTAAGATAGGTAATATTACTCTAGGTTTATTGACCAAATTAAAAAATATATTTATGCAAACAATAGTTTTATAACTGCTATTTGGTAATATATATAACATGTATAGGGCATGTACTTTACCATGCATTAAAACATTGTGAGTATACAGGTTTTTGTAAACAGCTATTATACTTGAATAAAAATAATATTGTAGATATTTTTTATATTAACTTCAAACAGTGCCATTATTAGATGACCCTGAAGGGGCACCTGTATATGGCTGCCTCATACTTTTTTTTTTTTTTAATTTTTCCTTCCTTTCATTTTATGCAAAGCTAGTGCTTAACAACTAGGACAAGGCTAGTGCTTAACAACTAGGACAAGGCTAGTGCTTAACAACTAGGACAAGGCTAGTGCTTAACAACTAGGACAAGGCTAGTGCTTAACAACTAGGACAAGGTTCCTGCAACTATTGGCATATACAGATGCTCTGTGATGTAAGTTGTATAGTGTAACCAGTACCAAGAATCTTGGAAAGAGTCCGATAACTTTCAAAAACTTCTCTTGCCTGTCTCTGAACAACACTGGTGTATCCCACTTCAGTGAGGTCACTGGTGTATCCCACTTCAGTGAGGTCACTGGTGTATCCCACTTCAGTGAGGTCACTGGTGTATCCCACTTCAGTGAGGTCACTGGTGTATCCCACTTCAGTGAGGTCACTGGTGTATCCCACTTCAGTGAGGTCACTGGTGTATCCCACTTCAGTGAGGTCACTGGTGTATCCCACTTCAGTGAGGTCACTGGTGTATCCCACTTCAGCGAGGTCACTGGTGTATCCCACTTCAGTGAGGTCACTGGTGTATCCCACTTCAGTGAGGTCACTGGTGTATCCCACTTCAGTGAGGTCACTGGTGTATCCCACTTCAGTGAGGTCACTGGTGTATCCCACTTCAGTGAGGTCACTGGTGTATCCCACTTCAGTGAGGTCACTGGTGTATCCCACTTCAGTGAGATCACTGGTGTATCCCACTTCAGTGAGGTCAGGAAGTGGAACATAAGTGTGTGGCACACATGTGCATATTTGCTCCTTAAAATAGTTGAAATTTTAAAATAGTTGAAATGTACAGATGCTATTTGCCTTACAATGGTTTGACTTACTGTATTTTGACTTTAGAATAGTGCAACAGCGATGCACATTCAGCAGCCCGGTATACTTTCAGATGTTTGAATAAATAATGAGTATCTGTACAACATATCACTACATGTACTATACCTGTATCATCCGTGGGTAATCAATTCCATTTACTGTAAAACTTTTTTTTTTGTACTGTACAGTACTTTACATTTATTGTATTCATTTATTTACTTTCCAGTAATGGTATTTAGTTACAGTAATTATTTGTTTATTTTCTTAGTGACAGTATTTATTTATTTATTTATCATATATTCATATTTGACTTTGGTTCATTGGAACATAACTTCGTCGTAAGTCCAGGAGCTGCTTTATTTGAATACAGTTTTTTGGGGGAGGATAGTTCCCAGTAGGTGTAGTAATATAGTTAAAAAAAACATGGAATCGATGGAATACCAGGAAAATTACTTTTTTTTGGTCAGCTATAATCTTATAGCAGTTTCCAGCAGTCAAGAATTGCATTATTGGATTACATGTGTCCCATTTTACCCATTTTATTAAATTGTGCTGGTCTTTTGACTGACTTCAAAACAGTAGCACTGATAGAACCTAAATAATCCCCTTTCCTCTCCATCCATGTAACTCATTACACAAATAACCCGCACATACGAGAGGGAAGCTCCCTCACATAGGTGAGGGAGCCAGTATATGTAGGCGAGGGGGAAAGGGACGGGACAAAGAGGGTAAAAAAGAATTTGAGTAGTGGCAGAGGTAATGCTGGTAGTGGAAGTAGTAGTAGTAGAAGTAGTAGTAGTAGAAGTAGTAGTGGTAGAAGTAGTTGGGGAGTAGTTTTAGTGGCACAAGAGACAGAAAGGGAAGTGAAGGGAAGCTTTAGTAGTGGCAGTAGTAGAAGTAATGGAGTGGTAGTCATAGTAGTAGAAGTGGAGTAAGTCTAAGAACAAGAAAAAGATCAAGGGGTAGGACCAAAAACACCGGGAAAAAACTGAAGGACAGAACACACCTAAACAGAAGGTAGACAAAGAAAAAAGGAAAGGAGAAGAGATAGGGAGGGGATAAGAAAAAATCAGGTCAAGTCACAAGTGTTCTGGAGTTTGAAGCATTTGATAATATAATGATAAAGGAAGGCATCTACAGAGACAAAGCCACGACTAAGATTCATATTAGGAAAGTTGTGTATAAGGGATACTTCAACAAGATGGCAACTGTGAAGGGTAGACAGTTTCAGCAGAGGACATGACAGAAAAGAGCATTATTGGTGTCGGCAAGTCTAACACTGCTTTGTGCTCCTTAATCTGTCAGGAAGAAAGCAGCCAGTTTTTCCAAAGTATTGATGAGGTCAAGAGAAGGATGAAATAGAATTGACTCCACAGGCATCAATAGCAGGAGGAGAGGTATGAACTAGATTACTGCAAAGGGTGTTAGTTTGGCAAATAGTAAGTTTATTGTCTAAGGAATGAAGAGAAAGTTGTTGAGACTAGAAAGACTGGAATTATAGGGAAGGCAAAGAATGGGAGATTTCACAGGAGTAGAGAGTTTGGGAAAGAAAGTCCATTTAGCAAGTGAGAAGGCAGAGTTAACAAAATCAGAATGGTAGCCAAGATGAGAGAACGAATTGTGAAGAGTGGAAATTATTTATTCAAGGAACTGAGGGTCACAAATGCAAAGTGCACAGAGAAAGAAATAAGAACACTTTTCTTGACAGAGGGAGCAAGGTAAGAAAAGTAGTGAATGTACATGCCACTGTGCATAGGCTTGCGATAAACAGAAGAAGACAAGCCTGTAGCTGAGTGATTGACACGTACATCAAGGAAAAGAAGCAAAGAGTTAGATTCCCATTCTGCTTTAAACTTAATGGATAGAGCAAGATTGTTAAGGGCATCTAGAAATGGTTGGAAGAGACTAGAGTTATGGGGCCAAAGTGCATCAATGTCATCTACATATTGGAGTCAGAAGGGCGCACACCAATAGTAGGAAGAACAGTTTTGAAGTATGTATTCCAAACAAAGGTCCAAGTCGTACCGAAACGTCATAAGGTTTTGTCTCTCATATGTACTGTTCTTATGTGTATTGTTCCAGTCACGGTATTGAGCCTTTTTGTTCATGTGGCTCATAATTTGATTTTTTTTTCCCTTTGTGAAGTTCAGCTTCTAAGAAGCAAAAGGAATAATTCACAGCCATGTTATAACACAGACTTCAATAGTGATGGTGTCAGTGTGAATCATCTCGGGATGTGCTGGGTGACCCTCTGGTGACACCAGAGGATGGCCTCACATGTCCTTGCATGACAGAAATATTTCTGCCTGTGGCTTGTAGATCCAGGGGTGGCAGCTAAAGGTGTATGACTCTTGGCATTTCCTATCACCCACTGCTGTTATTGGCTGAATGACGATTATACAGTTGGTGCTTGTGTGTAATCAGGCTGTTGTGCCACGCTGAACTCATCTAAATCTGAAGGTGCTATCTTGGTATACTGGGTTGGGGTAGGTGGTGGTTTCCAGGGAGTGTCAGCACTACATACCACACTGTGTTGTTCATCATGTCTCCTTCCACAACTTTTCTTTATAAAAAAATAAAATCTTTTCCTGGACCACTGATAATTACATCATCTTTACCAGACTTGCACAGACCCTTCTCTGAATCTAGCATCTCCTGTGGGCAACTCCTTGTTTCCTAACTCAGGTACTGGCATCTTACCTAAGCCCTTTGATACCTCTGACCCTTGCTGTATTTTGAACATGATCCTAGCATCTCTCAAGATGCAGCTTCAGTTTTTTTTATCTTTCACACATCAAAAGATACATTGGCCTAAAGCCATTTTCAAAAAGACCCTGGCACATACTTGACCACGTTTTCTTAACCTTTAGTCTGTGGACTATTAGTTCACATAAAGATTGTTAATAATAAATTTTAATAAATTGATTTTATATTTCTGGGTCATATAAATAAAATGTGTCATAAATTTGGAAAAGTTTACTAATGAAACTGCAATTATTAGCTTTTTAAAGACAGGGTAATAGAACATAAAAATATTTCTGGTGATGCTGGCCTAGATGATTCAGATTAAGATGCAATTTTTGCCCACTGAATTCCATGAACAGTGTTATGCACTCTCAATCTGTAACTTTGTGTGTGTACTATACCTTGTTTAAATATTGTTTTTGTTGAAGAGACTTTTACTTAGTTCTTAAATTAGTAACTTAAATTAGTAATTTAAGTACTAATATCATGTAATACTGTTTTGAGTACAGTCTTGAAATGTGCTCATTATCTTGTAGCTTTTTTGTAAAAAATCACTGTATCATTTTGACCTATCTTTTAAGTTTTTTATTTTTTAACTTAAAAATTTATAGTCTGTCCAGTACTCACTACCATATTTTGTCTTTATAGAAGATTTACTTTCATCATATCTGCTTACTAAAAATAACTTTCAACCCCATAATTGTTTAAATTTAATATTAGTTACTGCATTATTTAGCATAGAACTGTATACATTATATTGTTCAAAACTCCTAGTCTATTATTAGCAGCTTCATTGTTAGCATTTTGTGCAACATCAGGTGCTAAATTGGAGACTTGTCTAGGACTTTAAACTGATAGATTATAGAGGTATGGGTGTTTGTGGGAAACAATCAGGCTGTAGTATTAGGGTTGGAAACAGCAGATATTACCAGGATACCACAGGGATATGTTTAAAAGATAAGATTCAAAATAAAGTTGCTTGTAAAGACAAAGCAATTGATCAACAAACAAAGAGAGATAGTAGAGGGCAACGAGTGACTAGCTCCCTTAAGGTTTACTATACAAATAGTAGGAGTCTAAGAAATAAGATAGATGAGCTAAGATTACTTGCAAGTGCAGGTAATATAGATATTATTGCTATAACAGAGACCTGGTTCAACCTGAAAGATAGAGAAATGCCTTCCGAGTGCAACATTCAGGGTTACAAACTATTCCACACTGATAGGGTCAACAGGAAGGGTGGTGGAGTGGCGATGATAATTTAAATTGTTGTGTTAGACAAGATATAAGATTAGAAACAGGGGACACAGAATCTGTTTGGCTACAGTTTCTCGAGGGTCGTGAAAAATTAATTTTGGGTGTGATTTACAGGCCCCCAAGTCTGGACAGGGAGTGCAGTAAGCTGCTATGGGACGAAATTCATAAGGCGTCTAGATATGAAAATGTTGTGTTAATGGGAGATTTTAACTTTAGACAAATTGATTGGAACAATGTGACAGGTAATCTTGAGTCTAGTGACTTTCTTGATACGGTTCAGGATTGTTTTTTAAAACAGTTTGTGACAGAACCAACTAGAGGTAGCAACTTGCTTGATTTGGTTCTTGCCAACAAAGAATCACTAATTAATAATCTTGAGGTTAATGAAGAGCTTGGGGAAAGCGATCACAAATCACTTAGTTTTAATATTTTTTTTTTTTTTTTTTTATTAACACATCGGCCGATTCCCACCAAGGCAGGGTGGCCCGAAAAAGAAAAACTTTCATCATCATTCACTCCATCACTGTCTTGCCAGAAGGGTGCTTTACACTACAGTTATAAAACTGCAACATTAACACCCCTCCTTCAGAGTGCCGGCACTGTACTTCCCATCTCCAGAACTCAAGTCCGGCCTGCCGGTTTCCCTGAATCCCTTCATAAATGTTACTTTGCTCACACTCCAACAGCACGTCAAGTATTAAAAACCATATGCCTCCATTCACTCCTATCAAATACGCTCACACATGCTTGCTGGAAGTCCAAGCCCTCGCACACAAAACTTCCTTTACCCCTCCCTCCAACCTTTCTTAGGCCGACCCTACCCCGCCTTCCCTCCACTACAGATTTATACACTCTCGAAGTCACTCTGTCTCGTTCCATTCTCTCTACATGTCCAAACCACCTCAACAACCCTCCTCAGCTCTCTGGACAATCGTTTTGGTAATCCCGCACCTCCTCCTAATTTCCAAACTCCGAATTCTCTGCATTATATTCACACCACACATTGACCTCAGACATGACATCTCCACTGCCTCCAGCCTTCTCCTCGTTGCAACATTCATCACCCATGCTTCACACCCATATAAGAGCGTTGGTATAACTATACTCTCATACATTCCCTCTTTTACTTCCATGGACAAGGTTCTTTGTCTCCACAGACTCCGAAGTGCTCCACTCACCCTTTTCCCTCATCAATTCTATGATTCACCTCATCCTTCATAGACCCATCCGCCGACATGTCCACTCCCAAATATCTGAATACATTCACCTCCTCCATACTCTCTCCCTCCAATCTGATATCCAATCTTTCGTCACCTATTCTTTTTGTTATCCTCATCACTTTACTCTTTCCTATATTCACTTTCAATTTTCTTCTTTACACACCCTACCAAATTCATCCACCAACCTCTGCAGCTTCTCTTCAGAATCTCCCAAA
This sequence comes from Cherax destructor, assembly GCA_009830355.1. Taxonomy (NCBI): domain Eukaryota; kingdom Metazoa; phylum Arthropoda; class Malacostraca; order Decapoda; family Parastacidae; genus Cherax; species Cherax destructor. Next base: position 53,139 of record WNWK01013236.1, read on the forward strand.
GCACAGTGTCATCAGCAAAAGCAACTGTGACAACTCCCACTTTGTATTTGCTTCTTTATCTTTTAGCCCAACACCTCTTGCCAAGACACTCGCATTCACTTCTCTTACAACCCCATCTATAAATATATTGAACAACCACGGTGACATCACACATCCTTGTCTAAGGCCCACTTTTACTGGGAAATAGTCCCTTCCCTCCTACACACTCTAACCTGAGCCTCACTATCCTCATAAAAACTCTTCACTGCTTTCAGTAACCTTCCTCCTATTCCATACACCTGCAACATCTGCCACATTGCCCCTATCTACCCTATCATACGCCTTTTCCAAATCCATAAATGCCACAAAACATCTTTACCCTTATCCAAATACTGTTCACCTATATGTTTCACTGTAAACACTTGGTCTACACACCCCTACCTTTCCTAAAGCCTCCTTGTTCATCTGCTATCCTGCTTTCTGTTTTACTCTTAATTCTTTCAATAATAACTCTACCATACACTTTACCAGGTACACTCAACAGACTTATTCCCCCATAATTTTTGCACTCTCTTTTGTCCCCTTTGCCTTTATACAAAGGAACAATACACGCTCTCTGCCAATCCTAGGTACCTTACCCTCTTCCATACATTTATTAAATAATAGCACTAACCACTCCAAAACTATATCCCCACCTGCTTTAACATTTCTATCTTTATCCCATCAATCCCAGCTGCCTTACCCCCTTTCATTCTACCCACTGCCTCACGAACTTCCCTACACCCACAACTGGCTCTTCCACACTCCTACAAGATGTTATTCCTCCTTGCCCTACACACGAAATCACAGCTTCCCTGTCTTCATCAACATTTAACAAATCCTCAAAATATTCTCTCCATCTTCCCGATACCTCTAACTCTCCATTTAATAATCTCCTCTCCTATTTTTAACTGTCAAATCCATTTGTTCTCTAGGCTTCCTCAACTTATTAATCTCATTCCAAAACTTTTTCTTATTTTCAACAAAATTTGCTGATAACATCTCACCCACTCTCTCATCTGCTCTCTTTTTACATTGCTTTACCACTCTTTTAACCTCTCTTTTCTCTCCATATACTCTTCCCTCCTTGCATCACTTCTACTTTGTAAAACCTCTCATATGCTAACTTTTTCTCCCTTACTACTCTCTTTACATCATCATTCCACCAATCGCTCCTCTTCCCTCCCGCACCCACTCGCCTGTAACCACAAACTTCTGCTGAACACTCTAACACTACATTTTTAAATCTACCCCATACATTTTCGACCCCATTGCCTACACTCTCACTAGCCCATCTATCCTCCAATAGTTGTTTATATCTAACCCTAACTGCCTCCTCTTTTAGTTTATAAACCTTTTCCTCTTTTTACTTACTGATTCTGTTTTCCTTGTATCCCATCTACCTTTTACTCCCACTGTAGCTATAACTAAAAGGTGATCTGATATATCTGTAGCCCCTCTATAAACATGTACATCCTGAAGTCTACTCAACAGTCTTTTATCTACCAATACATAGTCCAACAAACTACTGTCATTACGCCTACATCATATCTTGTATACTTATTTATCCTCTTTTTCTTAAAATATGTATTACCTATAACTAAACCCCTTTCTATACAAAGTTCAATCAAAGGGCTCCCATTATCATTTACACCTGGCACCCCAAACTTACCTACTACACCCTCTCTGCATGTTTCTCCCACTTTAGCATTTAGGTCCCCTACCACAATTACTCTCTCATTTGGTTCAAAAGTTCCTATACATTCGCTTAACATCTCCCAAAATCTCTCTCTCTCCTCTACACTCCTCTCTTCTCCAGGTGCATCACGCTTATTATGACCCACTTTTCGCATCCGACCCTTATTTTAATCCACATAATCCTTGAATTTACACATTTATATTCCCTCTTTTCCTTCCATAACTGATCCTTCAACATTATTGCTACCCCTTCCTTAGCTCTAACTCTCTCAGATACTCCTGACTTAATCCCATTTATTTCTCCCCACTGAAACTCGCCTACCCCCTTCAGCTTTGTTTCGCTTAGGGCCAGGACATCCAACTTCTTTTCATTCATAACATTGGCAATCATCTCTTTCTTATCATCCTCACTACATCCACGCACATTCAGACAACCCAATTTTATAAAGTTTTTCTTCTTCTCGTTTTTAGTAGATTTGTACAGGAGAAGGGGTTACTAACCCATTGCTCCCGGCATCTTAGTCGCCTCATACGACACGCATGGCTTACGGAGGAAAGATTCTTTTCCACTTCCCCATGGACAATAGAGAAAATAAAAAGAACAAGAGCTATTAAGAAAAAGAAGAAAAACCTAGATGTGTGTATGTATATATATGCATGTGTATGCCAGTGTAGTGTGACCTAAAGTGTAAGTAGAATCCCCCTCCAAAAGGACTTCAGGTAACAAGTCCCTCTCTGGGGTTACTTCCCTTCTTGGTCTTTTAATGCCACTAGGACCAGCTTGAGAGTCACTAGACCCCTGCCTGGTGAAGTAACTGTCCACAGTCCTCTGTTTCTTCAACACTTTTCTGAAGTACAACATGGCTCTGTCACTGAAGTGGTTGCACAGAAGGCTCATTTCAGCTTGCTCAGGGTGGTATCTTTCAACAAATGTCTGCAACTCATTGCAGGTAACTGCAATCAAGTCTCTGTTCCAGACTTTCGTGTAGCCGACTTCATGGGGCTGAGAAATTACCTAGGTGGGCTAAATTGGGATGACCTGACTATGGGTCAGGTAGGTGGTTTTGGTTGCCAATATGACGTTTTCCTGAGCGTAGTTCTAGCTGCCCAGACAACTTTTCTTCCAAGTAGGGAAATTTGATCTAACAAAAATGATCCTAAATGGATGAACAATAGATTAAAACATCTCATTGGTCGAAAGAGAGGCATATATAGGCGTATCAAAAGAGGGGATGGACTGATAAGAAATCAATATTTTCAATTAGAGAGAAATATAAAAAGGAATAAGAAAAGCAAAAAT
>WNWK01013237.1:0-56154 GCA_009830355.1 Cherax destructor
GTGTAACCTCCTGCAGATCCTGCTGGAAATGACACTATCGCCTTATAGACTTCTGATTCTGGCAAAATTAATTGTTCAGTGATGGGGTCTCCTTCAGGGTTGTTGTTGATGGCTATGGTGTCCCTTGTTGGATGCTTGTCTCTTAGTGCTTGAGCTGTGGTCTCATCTTTGGGAGCTACAGTGTCGCCACTTGTAATTATTCTGATTGCTCCCACTGTGTTGCCTTCTTCGATTTTTTGCTAACCTGTGCGCAAATTTTCTCGTTTTCAGTGGATTTTTTCTTGGGTCTACCTCTGTGATTCCTGCGATGGTGGGGCAGAGGGACACAATTATATATATTTATATATATATATATTTTTTTTTTTTTCAACAAGTCGGCCGTCTCCCACCGAGGCAGGGTGACCCAAAAAGAAAGAAAATCCCCAAAAAGAAAATACTTTCATCATCATTCAACACTTTCACCACACTCATACATAATCACTGTCTTTGCAGAGGAGTTCAGATACGACAGCTGAGAAAAGTCCCTCCCAGCTGTCACTATCTCAGACCCCCTTTAAAGTGCAGGCATTGTACTTCCCATTTCCAGGACTCAAGTCCAACTAAATCATAGCTGGTTTCCCTGAATCCCTTCACAAAATGTTACCCTGCTCACACTCCAACAGATCGTCATGTCCCAAAACCATTCGTCTCCATTCACTCATATCTAACACGCTCACACATGCTTGCTGGAAGTCCAAGCCCTCGCCCACAAAACCTCCTTTACCCCTTCCCTCCAACCTTTTCTAGGACGACCCCTACCCCGCCTTCCTTCCCCTACAGATTTATACGCTCTCCAAGTCATTCTACTTTGATCCATTCTCTCTAAATGACCAAACCACCTCAACAACCCCTCTTCAGCCCTCTGACAAATACTTTTAGTAACTCCACACCTTCTCCTAATTTCCACATTCCAATTTTCTGCATAATATTTACACCACACATTGCCCTTAGACAGGACATCTCCACTGCCTCCAGCCTCCTCCTCGCTGCAGCATTTGCAACCCATGCTTCACACCCATATAAGAGTGTTGGTACCACTATACTTTCGTACATTCCCTTCTTTGCCTCCATGGATAACGTTTTTGTCTCCACAGATACCTCAATGCACCACTCACCTTTTTTCCTTCATCAATTCTATGGTTAACCTCATCCTTCATAAACCCATCCGCTGACACGTCAACTCCCAAATATCTGAAAACATTTACTTCTTCCATAATCCTCTCTCCAATGTGATATCCAATTTTCTTTATTTAAATCGTTTGATACCCTCATCACCTTACTCTTATCTATGTTCACTTTTAACTTTCTACCTTTACACACTCTCCCAAACTCGTCCACTAGCCTTTGCAACTTTTCTTTAGAATCTCCCATAAACACAGTATCATCAGCAAAAGTAACTGTGTCAACTCCCATTTTGCATTTAATTCTCCATAATTTAATCCCACCCCTCTCCCCAACACCCTAGCATTTACTTATTTTACAACCCCATCTATAAATATATTAAACAACCATGGTGACATTACAATCCCTGTCTAAGACCTACTTTTACCGGGAAGTAATCTCCCTCTATATATATATATATATATATATATATATATATATATATATATATATATATATATATATATATATATATATATATATATATATATATATATATATATATTATAAGGTTGTTGTCTGAACTCACCAAATTTTCCAATGGGTGCCTGGCTGGTAGTGTCCCACAGACCATTAGACCCTTTTCTTTGGTGCCTCACTGTGTGCCCTCCGGAAAAAGGATGGAGGAATCAGGCCCATTGCAGTGGGCACACCCTTCGGCGCCTAGTTGCCAAGGCTGCAGTACGAAGGGTGAGTCAAGATGCTGCCTCAATGTTGAAACCAACTCAGCTCGGTTTTGGTGTTCAACAAGGCTGTGAAGCAGCTGCCCATGCAGCACAGTATACATCAACAACATGTCCAATGAAAAAGCCTTAATCAAATTGGACTTTGCCAATGCTTTCAACTCAGTCAGAAGGGATGCTGCTCCAAGCAGTTTCTAGGCACTTTCCTTCCCTCTATCCTTCATAGAATCGTGTTATAGTGTGGCTTCTAAACTTTTTTTTGGGGACCATGAAATTGACTCGTGTGAGGGTGTGCAACAGGGGACCCTCTTGCTCCCTTTCTATTCTGTCTAGCCATCAAGGATGTCACAGAAACATTGTCCAGTGAGCTCAATACCTGGTTCTTGGATGATGGGACCCTAGCTGGCACTACACAATCTCTCCTGGGAGACATCAGGAAAATTAAAGATATGGTAGGCAGCCTGGGCCTATCTTTAAACCCCACCAAATGTGAGATAGTTTCCACCAATCCACAGATGATCCAGGACATTAGGGCTGTTTTACCAGGGCACGAGCCACTGATCCAGCCAACAGCACTCTCCTTGGTGCTCCCTTGGGCCCAATGCCATCGATCTGGTCCTGGAAAAAAAAATCTCCGACCTCAGGACGATGGAAGGTAGGATGAAAGACATTGATACACATGATGCCTTCTACCTACTCACCAGGTGCCTGTCAATCCCAAAACTTACATACTTCCTGAGATGTTCCCCAGCCTTCAACAGCCCGAAACTCGAGGAATACGACTCTCTCCTCAAGACCATGCTAGAGAGTGTATTGAATCTTTCCCTCGAAGATGGACAGTGGTTGCAAGCTTCACTTCCAGTCAGACTTGGGGGCTGGGAGTACGCAAATCCTCCCAGATTGCCCTACCAGCCTTCTTATCCTCTTCCATAGCATCAAATGAGCTAATAAAACAAATTCTTCCATACAACCTCAGTGATTCAGCAGGGGAAAACAGGACCCTAGCTCACCAGTGCCATCACTGAATGGGAGACTCTTGCTGCTCCAACACTAAAACCTAGTGAAGAACAGGCCTACAAACAGTCAAGCTGGGACAGCCCCATTGTTGAAAAGATACGCCAATATGCTCAGGGCCGTAACATCAGACAGGAGACTGCCCGTCTCCTAGCCGTGAGTGCACCTCACTCTGGGGACTTCCTCCAAACAGTTCCCATTTCGGCCATGGGAACACGCCTGGACCCTAAGACCCTTCGTATTGCAGTGGCTCTGCGCCTTGCTGCCCCATTCACACGGAATATACGTGTATTTGCGGCGATGCGCAAGCCGACCAATATGGTCTACATGGTCTTAACTGTTCTAAAACCAAGGGTTGGCATGCAAGACACAATGAGGTCAACGACATCATAAAGAGAACCCTCGCTACAGCTGGATGCCCAGCCGAGAGAGCCTCGATCACTAGCAGCCAACAACGCCCACAACCCAGCAAACCGCCCCGACGGGATCACCATCTATCCTTGGAAGAATGGCAAGCTCTTAGCATGGGATTATACCTGCGTGTCGACACTGGCTGACACCTACATCCATCACAGTGTTGGGCGACAGGGAGGAGCTGCTGACCACAGAAGGAGTACAAGATCGGCAAGTACAGGGACATAAGCCAACAGTATAAATTTGTCCCAGTGGGATCGGAGACCTTGGGAGCGTGGGGAAAAAATGCAACACGTTTCCTTAAAGAGCTGGGTTCCAGACTCATCGACACCACCAGGGACCCAAGGGCAGCCACGTTCATGTTCCAGCGTCTCAGCGGGGCCATCCAGAGGAAACGCATGCTGCATACTCGGCTCGCGCCCGGCTTCGGAGGAGCTGGAGGAGATTCATAATCTTTGACATATTGTACCATTGTATTCATGTTCATGTTTGTGTGTTTTATAAATGTATTCTGTCTATTAATAAAGCATTTATATGTATGTATGTGTGTATATAGGATGGGGTGGTAGGAGAAGTGGAATATTCAAACGGCTTCAGGAAGAAATCCAAATATTCTTCCTTGATTCCTTTTATCCACTTCTCCGAGGCTATGGGTCCCACAATTTGCACCAGAGGTGGACCCCATCCTATATATATATATATATATATATATATATATATATATATATATATATATATATATATATATATATATATATATATATATATATATATATATATATATAAATTCGGGTCATTCAGTGAAAACTGTGTTGGAGACTTGATCATCCGTCCGCTGGTGACGACAAGCTGCTCGTCTACACTGGCGAGCACTGTAAATCCACTTTTTCTGAGATGGTCGTCAAGGCAACAAGACGACAGATGAGTAAAAACCCACAAAATACTGAACAAACCTATATTTTACAGCAGGTGTCGCTCAGGGCTGAGCTTCACATCATGTCACCCAGACAAGTGACACTAGTGTCTCCTACATAGGTAAAGATAATGTATAGAAGCTTGGAAATGTGTAGGTTTAAACTATTATGAACATGAGTTTAAATTTTAAGCTTGAAAGCTAAATATTTTTTTTTTACTGTTTTACAGTAGAATGCAGCGTTGGATACCCCAAACAAATACAATTAAAATAAGAAAAATGGGGCCTAAAAAGTGCAATAAAATTATATAAAACTCCACTAAAGAGTGGGTTTAAGCTATTAACAATACTCCTCGATGCTTCAGCACGTCTTGTGAGAAGCCAGCCAATATTCCGAGACACCATAGTACACTCGGCCATCATTCGTGGATGCATCAATACTGCTTGTGAAAACTGGTATTCCAAATATGAGGAAAATTAAATTAATCTTGTACCTTCCATGGACACGTATGTGTTCGCATCAGGGGTGACCTGATGTTTGAATTATTGATGGCCGAGTGGACCTAGGTGTCTCGGAATTTTGGCGGGTCTCTCTCAAGAGGTGTGCTATAGGATCAGGGGTTCGATTCCAGACCAGTCGCAGTATTGTTTATATATATATATATATATATATATATATATATATATATATATATATATATATATATATATATATATATATATATATATATATATATATATATATACATGTATATGTGTGTGTGTCGTCCGATAAGACAAGCGAAAATTTGTGTATGCAATAATTTCCCAAAAATCATTCTGAACCTAACAAAGAAAAATATATTTCATTGTGTTTGTTTATTATTAAATTATTGTAAAAGTGTCTAAAATATATTTAGTTGGGTTAGGCTAAATTAAATTGCGCTTGTTGTAATAAGGTTGGGTAGGTTTTCAAAGTTTCTCTTGGTACAAAATTATAAATTCTTACATTAACATAAATGAAAAAAATATATCTTTAAACGTATAAGAGAAAATTTTAGAAAGGACTTAATTTTAAATGAGTTCTTGTTAATTGACCAGTTTTACCTAATCGGCACGACATATATATATATATATATATATATACAGTGGACCCCCGAGTTTCGTAAAAACTTTACTCCTGAAGTCTGCTCAAGCACTATTACCGAACGAATTTACTCCCTTAAGAAAAAATATCACGTAGGTTAGTCTATTTCAGACCCCCAAAAATATACTTCCACATGCACTTAAAATATTATACTTACATAACTGTACGATTTCAGGGGTATTCGTTAACCGAGGGTCCACTGTATATATATATATATATATATATATATATATATATATATATATATATATATATATATATATATATATATATATATATATATATATATATATATATATATATATGTCGTGCCGATTAGGTAAAACTTGCGATTTTGGCTTAAATAGCAACGCTCACCTTGCCATATAAGACAAGTGAAAATTTGTGTATGCAATAATTTCGCCAAAATCATTCTGAACATAACGAAAAAATATATTTCATTTTGTTTGTTTATTATTAAATTAATGTTAACGTATCTAAAATATATTTAGTTGGGTTAGGCTAAATTAAATTGCGCTTGTTGTAATAAGGTTAGGTAGGTTTTCAAAGTTTCTCTTGGTACAAAATTATAAATTCTTACATTATCATAAATGAAAAAATATATCTTTAAACGTATAAGAGAAAATTTTAGAAAGGACTTAATTTTAAATGAGTTCTTGATAATTGACCAGTTTTACCTAATCGGCACGACATATATATATATATATATATATATATATATATATATATATATATATATATATATATATATATATATATATATATATAAGATATTTCAGTATTAAAAGTTAGTCAGAAGAGACTTTTTAGTTTTATCTATGGGAAATCAAACTAACATCATTTAGAAAGTTTATGTATATAAGAATGCAATAATTTTCCTGCTTAATACGAAAGAATAAGTCATTGGTATTCTTGTGGGTCACTAGATGGGCAGGACCACTCAGCCCAGCAGCAGGGTGGCTATGCGATTAACTGCAGATCACTAGCTAAAAACTTCTGCTCTCTCTCTTTCTCTCTCTCATATTTACACAATGGTTTTACAGGGTTAGGCTAAGAGCTGTTGCCTACCTCAGCCCATTTGAAAGTCTTTTTATTATTATGCAATATATAAAGAGGGGAACCATTCGTGGGCCGGCGATTTCATTTGGTCAGTTGACTTTATTTCCTCGATGTCATTATACTGTGCAAACATGTCCCAGGAATGAATGATCTCATATGAAGTGAGGTTATTGAGAAAGGTACATTACAGTACATAACGGTAAGGTCACCTATATACCTCCGGTGTTGAAGTCTCTGCTGAAGTGACAGATTTGTCCAGCCGGGTTCAAACGAAAGATGATTCGTCTTGCTTTGTTCACTGTTCTGTCAAGAAGTCGTAGGTGAGACGGGAGCTATGTAATCCTAGAAAGAAGAGCATACTCAAGGTGTGAGCTCACTTGTGCCTTGTACATAGTCTTGCAGCCTCTACTGTTGAACAGATAAAAGATACGTCTAAGTGCTGTAAGCTTCCTGGCCGCCTTGTTTGCCATATTTAGCTACGTGGTTCTTCATAGTATGTTTGGAATCAAATTTCACCCCAAGGACATCAGCCCATTGAGAACTACTCTTAGAGATCTGTTTAGAAGGTACTCACTAAGGAGGCATAGTGCGGAGCCAGCGACTCCTAGCACTTGCAGTTTTACCAAGAGTCTTTGGTGCCATAATCGGTCGAAAGTACCAACACTGTCCAGTGCTACTGCATAGTTGATCTTGGATTCATCTAATGGCTGGCGCCACTTAGTGGTTGGCGTTAAAACGGTGATAGCAGCATAGGAGGAATCGCTTCGTTCTTTCGGATGGGCTTTTTCGGTAGCTTGTGTAATGAAATGTTGTATTCGTTCAAGTTGAGTCTATGTCTGAAACAGATCTGTTGTTATAACTGTGTGAGAGGTCATGTGAACATGTCCCAGTCTGCTTGTGATGAAGGAATGAGTATGGGATTTGAAAATGTGAAGGGTGAGGGATGTGATCCGATCCTGAAAGGGAACCGGGAGACATAAAGTGATGAAAGTGACTGCTAGCTTTGTTCTCGTGTGACAAGTTGAAGTAATTGTTTTCCATGTTGGTTGATGTAGTTGTCAAGGAAGGCAGTGTGTCTTGCGTTTATGTCTGGACGAAGGTAAACAGGAAAACTGGTGTGGTTGAAAAGAAAGGTGAGATTATGTATGTCTTTGTTCGTGTTAGGACGTGTGTAAGTGGAGTAAATTATGATATGACCGTGTTGTGTGTATATTATTACAGCCATGTTGTGAAAATATGAAAAAGGAAAAAAATAGGAGTTCATGTTTTATGGTGCTGTTTACCAGAATAGCTACGCCATTCCAGAGATCAGCAGGAGACTGTCGAGCCGTGTATCCAATGTGTCTCATTCGTTGATCATCCTGCACACACGCGCTGTTTAGTAACAGCACATCTGGGAGTTCTGATTCAACGAGTTCAGCGAGTATTTGTTTGTTTGTGTTATAAGCGCAAATGCTGAATTGTGTGACTTTAATTGTCGTGTTTAGTGGAGTTTGATAGGTTTGGGAATATCTGACGTGCCGTTTCTGCTTTTGGTCCCATCATGGTTATGCCATCTGGGGTCTTATATTTTGTGAAGCAATGACTGGAGCGATGGCGTTTAGTGAAGAAGAGGAAGGAGTGGTGGTAGGGAGTAAGCTTTCAATCCTTGTGACGTCGTGGTTGTGTGATTTGGGAGTGGATGAACTGCACATCTTCCGTTGGGATGTAAAGTGAGATTTGTGGGTTAAGGAGGGTGATTTTGGAACGTGGGATTAGGCTATAGGTGGCCTGGTTTGGTTTTGGGTAGAGTTGGTGGAATCAGTGTTAGAGGAGAAAGGAGGAATGAGTGGAGTGAATGGGAGTGGGAGACAGTCTGTGGTGTGTCAGGCATGGTATGTTGTTTTGTGGATCAGGGTTCGTAGTGGTAGTGGAGCAGGTGACAGTGAGAGGGTGGAAAGAATGACGGCAAGTAGAGCAGAAGGCAGAACGATGTCGGAGGGATGGGGGAGGTAACGGTCGGGAGGTTGTTGGTTATGAGTAGCCAGTTTAGGAAAGTAGGGTAGGCATTCTTGGAATGCCTTGTTAGAATGGAGGCTGACAGCACTATTGTTTCAAGAATACAGGCGGTGTCGTGGGTGATCACTGTTGTTGTTAGGTTCTTGCGTAGGAGGAAAAAGAGGAGGAGGAGGTGGTTGAGGGGGTGGTGGAAGTGGGGTGGGATCTGAAATCGGATGAGTTGTTTGAGAAGGCGAGCTTACTAAGAGATTTAGTAGGTTTATTGGATTTTTCTGGTGTAGGGTTTGGACATATTCTTTACGTTTTGGGCACTGAGAGGATGTGGCATTGTGAGAGTTTGAACAGTTAATGTATTTTAAAAAGCCAGTGCATGTTGGCCAGGTGTGAGTTGTTGAAGTGCACTTGGAACAGATCTAGGTCTTGTTGCAGGTTGTTTTATCATGGCTGTAGCCTAGACATTTGAAGCATTGGGTGATTGGGAGACAGTTTGGTAGAAAGAGGGATGTGGAAGGAATACGATAGGATTTGTCACGAATGCCCTGTTTGAAGTGGGTATCAGCGTCAAAAGGGGTGGCACAGCGAAGTCTTCAACTGTGATGTGGTTGCGTGATGTTGTCTTCAATTAGGTCATTCTTGTCATTGTCATAGGCCGTAAGGAGGGCAGGGTCGATATATTTTGCCACAACTGTGCTCGTGGCCCAGTTTATGGTAAAACCCGCTTCAGAAAGCTTAGTGCGAGACTCTTTACAGGTGTAGGTATTGAAGGAAGTAGGAGTTTGAATCCAGAGTGAGTTTTGAAGGCATTAATGATAGGGGCTTGAGTGAGTTGAAACAGCTTATTGGCTGGGTCGAAGGTGACACTGGTCTGTAGCTGCTGATTTCCGCTCTGCTCTTCTTTTTGTAAACAGGGATTACATTTGCCTCTTTCCACAGAGGAGGCCATTTACACTGTGCTAGGCAGTGCTGATAGAAGGGAGTTAGAGGTGATGCTAGCTGGTCTGCACATCTGCTCAGCAATCTTGGGCACATCTTATCTGGGCCCACAGAATTTTTTCGGTCCACGGATTTGAGATGCACTTCATCCTGCCTCTATGTCACCACTGACAACTTTGACACAGTTCTTACGGCTAGCAAAGGAGGTTCCCTTCCTGGATCAGGAACTTGCATCTTATATAACAATAATAATATCTTTATTTAGAACAGGTACTATATGACATACTACTATATAGAAAGCCTCTTGTTATGCAAAGCATTTCGGCCAAATTAGGTCACTCGACTAGCACCCAGGTACGCATTTTTATTGATGGGTGAACATGGACAACTGGTGTAAGGAAACACGCCCAATGTTTCCACCCTTGCCGGGAATCACTCTCAGCGTGTGAAGCGAGAGCTTTACCACCTGGGTGCGGGCAAGTGTTCAGCAAAGAGGTCAGTTTTCTCTTGACTGCTAGTACAGACGGTCCCAGCCTGCCGATTTTGAGGTGGAATAATTTAATCAGGTGAACAACGTTGTCGGTCCTTGACCAAGAACCATCAGGTTTTAAAGCCCTCATTCTTTCTTTCTTTCTCTCTCTCTCTCTTCCTTTACTATTTTTTCCATAAGCTTTAAATAACACATTCAGTTTACAAGACTTCCATGAGATATTCTCCAGAGCGAGTATTTCATATGAATTCTTTTTTAGCTTAGGTTGACAGTTTAATTAAGCGTTCACCACCTGACTGTGCCGGAGGTGAAGTTTTCACGATTCTTTCTCGTGCTACTCGAATATTTACGAAGCTGACTCTGCTAGGGACGAGCTCCAGCTCTTGCTCTGCTCCTCTTAATCAATAATCTACCTAAGCGAAGCATTCTCAACACTGCGTTAGTCGCATTCTGAGAATCAATTCACTTTGAGTTCTATGATAAAACTGACAAAAAAGGAAAAAAGATACATTTAATATAGTCCATTCTAGATGTCTGACAGACATCTAGAATAAGGCCAAGATGAACTATCACTTTGAGTTGTTAACGATTCCTCTCACCCCCCCCTTCCCCAGAAAAAATAGTTAATCATATAATTAGGGTATAGTCTGTGGGAGCCAGAGCAGGGCACATTATCCAAGGACTTGCAGCTATTCTGTCCATCCTTGGATTAAACCCGATTATTTTCCATCGCCTAGGTGCTACATGACCCTTATGGGTTCAGCGCTTCCCTATGACTATAATAATAATAATAATAATAATAATAATAATAATAATAATAATAATAATAATAATAATAATAATAATAATAATAATAATAATAATAATAATAATAATAATAATAATAATAATAATAATAATAATAATAATAATAATAATAATAATAATAAATTAATAATAATAATAAATAAATAATAATATTAATAATAATAATAATAATAATAATAATAATAAGAAGAAGAAGAAGAAGAAGAAGAAGAAGAAGAAGAAGAAGAAGAAGAAGAAGAAGAAGAAGAGGTGAAGAAGAAAATGCTCTGGAATATTTTTGAGAATACATTTTTAAAGGTAAATGAGAGATAAATAAGAAATTTCAAATACTGTGTCGATTTCTAAAATAGGAACAGAGAAGTTACTCCAAATTACAGCCCCGAGATAGTAGTTTCACTAACATAGGCTTCTTTTTCTAATTCCTCTAACATAGTACAAAGGCTCTTGTTCCCTTAATTTAACATAGGCTTCTTTCTCTATTTTCTCTAAAATAAGCCTATTTTCCTAGTTTATTCAACTTAGTCCTGTTTCTCTAGTTTACTCAACATCGGTCAGTTTGTCTAATTTCGCTAAAATATGATCTGTTTTTATAGTCTGAATAATATATAGGCCGCTTCTTAATTTCATCAAGAAAAGTTTCTTTAATAATGACTTATTTTGTTGAGAAATAAACAGAGCTCTACTTCTCATAGCTTTAATTAAATAGGCCTAATTTTCTGTTTCAGCAACATAGGCCGGTTTCTTATTTTTTTTGTTAATATACACCTATTTCTCTAGTCTTACTAACAAAGGCCTGTCTCTAAAACAGACTCGTTTCTATAATTTCAAAATCATATGCCCGGGTCTCTAATTTCACTGCATAAGTTTGTGTCTATAGTTTTAATAACATAGGCTTGTTTCTCTAATTTAAATTAAATATTTTTTTATTAACACATAGGCCGTTTCCCACCAAGGAAGGGTGGCCCAACAAAGAAAAACTTTCATCAATTTTATGACGTTTTTCCTTATCTTGTTTTTAGTAATTTATACAGGAGAAGGGGTTATTAGCCCATTGCTCCCGACATTTAGTCACTTCTTACGACACGCATAGCTTACGGAGGAAGAATTCTGTTCCACTTCCCCATGGAGATAAGCAGAAATAAACAAGAACAAGAACTAGGAAGAAAAAAATAAAGAAAAACCCAGAGGGGTTAGTATATATATGCTTGTACATGCATGTGTAGTGTTACCTAAGTGTAAGTAGAAGTAACAAGACATACTGCAACCTTGCATGTTTATGAGACAGAAAAAGACACCAGCAATCCTACCATCATGCAAAACAATTACAGGCTTATGTTTCGCACTCATTTGGTAGGACGGTAGTACCTCCCTGGGTGGTTGCTGTCTACCAACCAACTACCACAGGACGGTAGTACCTCCCTGGGTGGTTGCTGTCTACCAACCTACTACCACAGGACGGTAGTACCTTCTGGGTGGTTGCTGTCTACCAACCAACTACCACAGGACGGTAGTACCTCCCTGGGTGGTTGCTGTCTACCAACCAACTACCACAGGACGGTAGTACCTCCCTGGGTGGTTGCTGTCTACCAACCAACTACCACAGGACGGTAGTACCCCCCTGGGTGGTTGCTGTCTACCAACCAACTACCACAGGACGGTAGTACCTCCCTGGGTGGTTGCTGTCTACCAACCAACTACCACAGGACGGTAGTACCTCCCTGGGTGGTTGCTGTCTACCAACCAACTACCACAGGACGGTAGTACCTCCCTGGGTGGTTGCTGTCTACCAACCAACTACCACAGGACGGTAGTACCTCCCTGGGTGGTTGCTGTCTACCAACCAACTACCACAGGACGGTAGTACCTCCCTGGGTGGTTGCTGTCTACCAACCAACTACCACAGGACGGTAGTACCTCCCTGGGTGGTTGCTGTCTACCAACCAACTACCACAGGACGGTAGTACCTCCCTGGGTGGTTGCTGTCTACCAACCAACTACCACAGGACGGTAGTACCTCCCTGGGTGGTTGCTGTCTACCAACCAACTACCTTTTAAATAATATAAGCCTATATCTCTAATTTCACCACACTTTTTATTGTTAAAGCATTAGAATAACTAGTACAGAAAAATATATATATAATCTTCCAAGGGTAAAATCTTCTAATTTGTTAGGTTACTTCATTATGTTTATTGTCTATCAACTACACGAGAGTCATTAAGGCTGCATATAACCTGCACACGTCCATTCAAGAATTCTTTGATGCCTAAAACCACGCTTAGAGTAAACTCACAGCATATATATACGCTTAGTTACACTCCTTTCTGATCATATACATCACCAGATACAATCCTGTCGGTGTATATACCATGAGAGACAAACACCTTTGTGTAAATATTCACCAAGTTATAAACATTTCTCGGTGGAGATACACCCAGAGACAGAAAACATCTTGTTGTATACAAACTTGACCTGCTAAATGATAAGCATTTTGGTTACTGATAATTCAGTTAATCCTGTATGCAATATCGACTTATTATTATTATTATATTTAAATAATTTTACAAGAACGGGATAAATGGGTAACTGCATTTATTTATATTTAAAAAATATTTCCATAGACTTACTTGGGTTATATTAATTTTTTGAAAATGCATAACACAGATGTGTAAGGCAAGCAAACTTCATGGATACGCTGCTTCTTCTTTAGAAACAAAATCCTAACGTGTGTGTGTGTGTCCAAATTATTAAAAACACTTATGTAAAGTAAGAAATCAAGAGGCTTGTGAAGGTTGTCCTCAGGAAGAAAAAGTTACAACACCGTGAATGGAACAATTTACAATTTTGTATTTTGGTTTTCTTCCGTTTTCTCTCCCACTTGTGACTTGAAAGTAACCCAAGACGGACAGAAACCTCGTTTAAGTTTTCTTCTCTACAGCATAAGTTATTTGTGAGTTACAAACTTACTCTCAATATTGATAAAACCTATTTTATCCAGTTTGGGAACAGAGCTACAAACGCACCACTTAACATAATGATAAACGGGTCCCCTATCACAAAACTCACAGAGGGAAAATTCTTAGGAATCCATCTTGACAGTGGCCTCAAATTTCAGACACATATACAACAAATTTCCAAGAAAGTCTCAAAGACCGTGGGAATACTATCCAAGATACGGTACTATGTTCCACAACCAGCTCTCCTTACCCTATATCACTCACTCATTTATCCCTACCTCACCTATGGAATCTGCGCATGGGGCTCTACATCAATAACTCATCTTAGACCACTAATAACACAACACAAGGCAGCAGTTAGAATGATAACAAATTCTCACTCCAGACAACATACTCCACCAATATTCAAAAACCTAAACTTACTCACCATACAAGACATTCATACATTTTACTGTGCCTATTACATACATAGAACACTATGCAAATATTAACCCACCACTCAAACTTCTTACCAATTTTAACAGGACACATGACCATAACACTAGACACAGATCACTCCTCGATGTTCCCCGTGTCCATCTAACACTATGTAAAAACTCAATGCATATAAAAGGCACGAAAATTTGGAATTCATTACCTGTTATTGCCAAAGAAACCCTGCCTGTACCCCAATTCAAAACGATGCTAAAAAACCACCTTCTCACCCAAACCTAAGTGCTCAATATCAAAGATTCCCACCAAAGTAAAATAATCACTTAAATGTAAAAACCTGATTAATCACTTAAATTTAAAAACCTGTTATGAATAATACATACTAAGCTAACTGTTTCTATAACATTTACATTATAATGACCACGTAAACTGTAACTGCAATGCAATTAATTGTTTTAAATTGTTATCTCACTCAATTAGTTGCATTGCTACAATTAATAAATTATTATGTTCAACTTATATTCAAACTTTATAACTTAGATACACAATTATACTTATTTTATAAATTATCAACCATAATTTTTTTACCATGTAGTCTACTATTAAATAGTCCTAAGAATGCCCGCAATGCACAGCATATTAGGGGCTTTTGGCATGTACATCTCATTTATACCTATGTATCATGTCTACCTATGTATCATTGTACCATGTCTAAATAAATATTATTATTATTATTATTATTAGTTGTCTGGAAGATTTAGATAAAGTGATCAATTGTTAATAAGACCGTGATATATGTAACAGAGAAAAGTCAGTGTTAATAATGTATGCAGATTGTAGCCTGAGTGTTGAAATTATAAGGACATCGAATTAAGAAACCCGTTTTTCTTTTTAATTTTAAATAGGCTTCTAATACGTGGATAATTACTGATTTGTTTTGTTATTTAATTTGCTCGATCACAATAACAGCTTTAGTATGGTGACCGCAATATCAAAAATTAGTACTACATAATATATAAAGTTGAAAGACAAGGAAAACAATGGATAACCAAATTGAGATGTAAGATTAATGAATAAATACCCTCGATACAAGAAAAAGATGTGATAGTATAATAAATACATATAAAAATAATTGAGGGGTAATTAATTCTGTTTTCTTATTTTTGAAAAATAATTAATCAGGTCTCTGTCCTAACGAATATTTAACAAACGTATACCCAAGTCACTTACAAAAGTGTTTCTAAGCTATTTAATGCTGTGTATATTAGTGCAATGTGCTACAGTAAGTTGGTTGTCTATGTAGTGGTTATAATTTCTAATAAATTGGTAATTTTTTTTTTATAAAAGATAAAGCAGTAAAATATATTATACTGCAGACCGTCGTTTAACACGGTAGTTACGTTCGTTGTCCACTGCCACATGCAGTGGACAACGAAAGAGATTTGAAATGCTTAACAATTCGCAAACAGGCGAAATTATATACAAATTAGTATATACAATGTTTGTATATAATTTCGCCTGTTTCGAATTGTTAAGCATTTCAAATCTCTTTCGTTGTCCACTGCATGTGGCAGGATTCGATGAAATAACTTTCAAAACGAGCTTGGTGCCCCGGGGTATGGGGAAACATCGTCTAGCTCCGGCTGGACGCCCATACTTATCGCGGGTCTAATTCCGTGGTAAAGTACTGGTTACTCTGATACAGAGTTTGCAGGTTCGAGTCCTGCTGCGGACGTAGATACAATATTTGTATATATATATAATATATATATATATATATATATATATATATATATATATATATATATATATATATATATATATATATATATATAGTGGCAGATGTTGCAGGTGTATGGAATAGGAGGTAGGTTACTGAAAGCAGTGAAGAGTTTTTATGAGGATAGTGAGGCTCAAGTTAGAGTGTGTAGGAGGGAGGGGACTATTTTCCAGTAAAAGTGGGCCTTAGACAAGGATGTGTGATGTCACCGTGGTTGTTCAATATATTTATAGATGGGGTTGTAAGAGAAGTGAATGCGAGGGTCTTGGCAAGAGGTGTGGGGTTAAAAGATAAAGAATCAAATACAAAGTGGGAGTTGTCACAGTTGCTTTTGCTGATGACACTGTGCTTTTGGGAGATTCTGAAGAGAAGTTGCAGAGGTTGGTGGATGAATTTGGTAGGGTGTGTAAAGAAGAAAATTGAAAGTGAATATAGGAAAGAGTAAGGTGATGAGGATAACAAAAAGATTAGGTGACGAAAGATTGGATATCAGATTGGAGGAGAGAGTATGGAGGAGGTGAATGTATTCAGATATTTGGGAGTGGACATGTCAGCAGATGGGTCTATGAAGGATGAGGTGAATCATAGAATTGATGAGGGAAAAAGGGTGAGTGGAGCACTTCGGAGTCTGTGGAGACAAAGAACTTTGTCCATGGAAGTAAAGAAGGGAATGTATGAGAGTATAGTTATACCAACACTCTTATATGGGTGTGAAGCATGGGTGATGAATGTTGCAACGAGGAGAAGGCTGGAGGCAGTGGAGATGTCATGTCTGAGGTCAATGTGTGGTGTGAATATAATGCAGAGAATTCGGAGTTTGGAAATTAGGAGGAGGTGCAGGATTACCAAAACTATTATCCAGAGAGCTGAGGAGGGGTTGTTGAGGTGGTTCGGACATGTAGAGAGAATGGAACGAGACAGAATAACTTCGAGAGTGTATAAATCTGTAGTGGAGGGAAGGCGGGGTAGGGGTCGGCCTAGGAAAGGTTGGAGGGAGTGGGTAAAGGAAGTTTTGTGTGCGAGGGGCTTGGACTTCCAGCAAGCATGTGTGAGCGTATTTGATAGGAGTGAATGGAGACAAATGGTTTTTAATACTTGACGTGCTGTTGGAGTGTGAGCAAAGTAACATTTATGAAGGGATTCAGGGAAACCGGCAGGCCGGACTTGAGTCCTGGAGATGGGAAGTACAGTGTCTGCACTCTGAAGGAGGGGTGTTAATGTTGCTGTTTTATAACTGTAGTGTAAAGCACCCCTCTGGCAAGACAGTGAAGGAGTGAATGATGATGAAAGTTTTTCTTTTTCGGGCCACCCTGCCTTGGTGGGAATCGGCCGATGTGTTAACAATAATAATAATAATAATAATATATAATATATATATATATATATATATATATATATATATATATATATATATATATATATATATATATATATATATATATATATATATATATATATATATACATATATATATATATATATATATATATATATTATATATATATATATATATATATATATATATACTATATATTAATAAGTATATACCTCATATACTTCTTGGTCATTTCTTGTGAGCTCCACACCTTCCTTCCTCAGCCTGATTACCTGGTTCTTGACTGTTGTCTTCCTCTTAGTAGAATGTTATCTTCTCTATTTATTGTACTTTCTAGTGGCACTAGTCTAATAGACACACCTGCCTACCCGCCCTGGCTTCTGGATTTAAATACCAAATACTGCTCTTTATTAGCCTATTCCTTGCTCACACTGAGAGAGGACCCCTTCACATTACAGCTGGCAGAACCTAGACCCCAAAACTGACACCAACCACCACGCATAGGCGAACACTTGCCTCTACAAGGTTGACACTCCTTGTTGGGGCACTCCTGACGTCCTGGTTCCACTTCAGTTTCGTTGTGGCGGCACTCCTGACGTCCTGGTTCCACTTCAGTTTCTTCTCTTTATTTGTTTTAATCTCATTTACATTTCTTCAGTCACAGCACTAGATTTGCACTTTACTATCTGTCTTGGGGTCACAACTTATCACTTACGATAACCGGCAGCGATTTCTGGCCGCATTAGGCTTGGGTAGTGACTCAGATGTCGTACCACACTGCCCTCTATGCTCAGCCTTGCTTGTTTTTGTCTAATACACCATCATCTCGCACTACACTACCAAGATATGAACTTTACTGACCAGGTGAACAATAGAGATTTGAACTTTACTGACCAGGTGAACACTTTAATCCTTTATGGACACACTTGTTTCGAGAAAACATCAGACATCCCAAGAATAACTGCTGGTGTGTACTAACCTAATTGTGGTTGCAGGGGTCGATATTTAGCTCCTGGCCCCGCCTCTTCACTGACCGCTACTAGGTCCTCTCTCTCCCTGCTCCATGAGCTTTATCATACCTCGTCTTAAAGCTATGTATGATTCCTGCCTCCACTACATCACTTGCTAGACAATTCCATTTCCTGACAACTCTATGACTGAAGAAATACTTCCTAACATCCCTTTGACTCGCCTAAGTCTTCAACTTCCAATTGTGACCCCTTGTTTCTGTGTCCTATCTCTGGAACATCCTGTCTCTGTCCACCTTTTCTATTCCACGCAGTATTTTGTATGTCGTTATCATGTCTCCCCTAACCCTCCTGTCCTACAGTGTCGTCAGGCCGATTTCCCTTAACCTTTCTTCATAGGACATTTCCCTTAGCTCCAGAGCTAACCTTTTTTGCAAAACTTTGCACTTTCTCTAATTTCTTGAC
This sequence comes from Cherax destructor, assembly GCA_009830355.1. Lineage (NCBI taxonomy): Eukaryota > Metazoa > Arthropoda > Malacostraca > Decapoda > Parastacidae > Cherax > Cherax destructor. The sequence continues at coordinate 18,574 of WNWK01013237.1, forward strand.
GTGCTTGACCAGGTGTGGGTTCCAAACTTGTGCTGCATACTCTAGTATGGGCCTGACGTACACGGTGTACAGTGTCTTGAACGATTCCTTATTAAGGTATCGGAACGTTATTCTCAGGTTTGCCAGTCGCCCATATGCTGCACCAGTTATCTGGTTGATGTGTGCTTCCTGAGACGTGCTCGGTGTTATACTCACCCCAAGATCTTTCTCCTTGAGTGAGGTTTGCAGTCTTTGGCCCCCTAGCCTATACTCTGTCTGCGGTCTTCTTTGCCCTTCCCCGATCTTCATGACTTTGCATTTGGTGGGGTTAAATTCGAGAAGCCAGTTGCTGGACCAGGTGTCCAGCCTGTCCAGGTCTCTTTGAAGTCCTGCCTGATCCTCATCTGATTTAATTCTCATCATTAACTTCACATCATCTGCGAACAGGGACACTTCTGAGTCTATCCCTTCCATCATGTCATTCACACACACACACACACACGTGTATTTGTGTGTATGTGTGTGTGTGTGTGTGTGTGTGTGTGTACTCACCTCATTGTTCTCATCTAATTGTGGTTGCAGGTGTCGATTCATAGCTCCTGGTCCCACCTCTTCACTGGTCGCTGCTAGGTCACTCTTCCTGCTCCATGAGCTTTATCATACCTCTTCTTAAAGCTATGTATGGATCCTGCCTCAACTTCCCAGACTATTCCACTTCCTGACAACTCTGTGACTGAAGAAATGTGTGTGTAATCACCTAGTAGTGGTTGCAGGGGTCGAGTCATAGCTCCTGGCCCCGCCTCTTCACTGGCCGCTACTGGGTCACTCTCCCTGCGCCATGAGCGTTATCAAAACTCTTCTTAAAGCTATGAATGGATCCTGCCTCCACTACATCGCTTCCCAAACTATTCCACTTCCTGACCACTCTGTGACTGAAGAAATACTTCATAACATCCCTGTGATTCATCTGAGTCTTCAACTTCCAGCTGTGCTCCCTTGTTGCTGTGTCCCATCTCTGGAACATTCTGTCTCTGTCCACCTTGTCAATTCCTCTCAGTATTTTATATGTTGTTATCATGCCCCCCCCCCCCTTTCTCTCCTGTCCTCCAATGTCGTCAGGTCGATTTCCCTTAACCTCTCCTCGTGGGACATACCCCTTAGCTCCGGGACTAGTCGTCTTGCAAACCTTTGCACTTTCTCCAGTTTCTTTATGTGCTTGGCTAGTTGTGGGTTCCAAACTGGTGCTGCGTACTCCAGTATGGGCCTAACGTACACAGTGTGCAGGGTTCTGAACGATTCCTTATTAAAATATCGAAATGCTGTTCTTAGGTTTGCTAGGCGCCCGTATGTTGCAGCAGTTATTTGGTTGATGTGCGGCTCAGGAGATGTGTCTGGTGTTATACTCACCCCAAGATCTTTTTCCTTGGGTGAGGTTTGTAGTCTCTGGCCCCCTAGACTGTACTGCGTCTGCGGTCTTCTTTGCCCTTCCCCAATCTTCATGACTTTGCACTTGGTGGGGTTGAACTCCAGGAGCCAATTCCTGGACTAGTCCTGCAGCCTGTCCAGATCCCTTTGTAGTTCTGCCTGGTCCTCGTCCGATTGAATCCTTCTCATCAACTTCACATCATCTGCAAACAGGGACACTTCGGAGGTTATTCCTTCCGTCATGTCATTCACAAATACCAGAAACAGCACCGGTCCTAGGACTGACCCCTGTGGAACCCCACTCGTCACAGACGCCCACTCTGACACCTCGCCACGAACCATGACTCGCTGCTGTCTTCCTGACAGGTATTCCCTGATCCATTGGAGTGCCTTCCCTGTTATCCCTGCCTGGTCCTCCAGCTTTTGCACTAATCTCTTGTTTGGAACCGTGTCAAACGCCTTCTTACAGTCCAAGAAAATGCAATCTACGCACCCCTCTCTCTCTTGTCTTACTGCTGTCACCCTGTCATAGAACTCCAGTAGGTTTGTGACACAGGATTTCCCGTCCCTGAAACCGTGTTGCCTGCCGTTGATAAGCTCATTCCTTTCTAGGTGCTCCACTACTCTTCTTCTGATAATCTTCTCCATGACTTTGCATACTATACATGTCAGTGACACTGGTCTGTAGTTAAGTGCTTCATGACTGTCTTCTTTTTTAAAGATTGGGACTACATTTGCTGTCTTCCATACCTCAGGTAGTCTCCCTGTTTCGATAGATGTGTTGAATATTGTTGTTAGTGGTACACATAGCGCCTCAGCTCCCTCTCTCAGGACTCATGGAGAGAAGTGATCCGGCCCCATCGCCTTTGAGGTATCTAGCTCACTCAGCAGCCTCTTCACTTCTTCCTCGGTTGCATGTATTGTGTCCAACACTTGGTGGTGTACCCCACCTCTCTGTCTTTCTGGAGTCCCTTCTGTCTCCTCTGTGAACACTTCTTTGAATCTAATGATGAGTTCCTCACATACTTCGCGGTCATTTCTTGTGGTCTCTCCTCCTTCCTTCCTTAGCCTGATCACCTGGTCCTTGACTGTTGTTCTAATCCTGATGTGACTGTACAACAGTTTCGGGTCAGATTTGGCTTTCCCTGCTAAGTCATTCTCGTACTGTCTTTGGGCCTCCCTTCTTACCTGTGCATATTCGTTTCTGGCTCTACGACTGCACTCCTTATTCTCCTGGGTTCTTTGCCTTCTATACTTCTTCCATTCCCTGGCACACTTGGTTTTGGCCACCCTGCACCTTGGGTACAAACCTCTCCTCAGCTTCCTTGCATATTGTGTGTGTGTACTCACCTAATTGTACTCACCTAATTGTGATTGCAGGGGTCGATACTCAGCTCCTGGCCCCGCCTCTTCACTGATCGCTACTGAGTCCCTTCTCTCCCTGCTCCATAAGCTTTATCATACCTCGTCTTAAAGCTATGTATGGTTCCTGCTTCCACAATATCACTTGCTAGACTATTCAACTTCCTGACTACTCTATATTGAAGAAATACTTCCTAACATCCCTTTGACTCATCTGAGTCTTCAACTTCCAATTGTGACCCCTTATTTCTGTGTCCCCTCTCTGGAACATCCTGTCTCTATCCACTTTGTCTATTCCCCGCAGTATTTTGTATGTCGTTATCATGTTTCCCCTAACCCTCCTGTCTTCCAGTGTTGTCAGGCCGATTTCCCTTAACCTTTCTTCGTACGACATTCCCCTTAGCTCTGGAACTAGCCTTGTCGTAAACCTTTGCACTTTCTCTAATTTCTTGACGTGCTTGACCAGGTACGGGTTCCAAACTGGCGCTGCATACTCTAGTATGGGCCTGACGTACACGGTGTACAGTGTCTTGAACGATTCCTTACTAAGGTATCGGAACTCTATTCTCAGGTTTGCCAGTCGCCCGTATGCTGCAGCAGTTATCTGGTTGATGTGTGCTTCCGGAGACGTGCTTGGTGTTATACTCACCCCAAGATTTTTCTCCTTGAGTGAGGTTTGCAGTCTTTGGCCACCTAGACTATACTCTGTCTGCGGTCTTCTTTGCCCTTCCCCGATCTTCATGATTTTGCATTTGGCGGGATTACATTCGAGAAGACAGTTGCTGGACCAGGTGTCCAGCCTGTCCAGGTCTCTTTGAAGTCCTGCCTGATCCTCATCTGTTGTGTGTGTATGTGTACGTGTGTGCACTTGTCCTTGTAGCGTTTCCTTTTATAATTCATGTGGAAGTGATTTAGAACCTTTCGGAGGAAATGCATATCGTAGGTGACTAAAGTGCCATTCTTCTGTATCATTTACTAAGAAAATACAAAGAAGGAAGCTTTAATGTTGGATTTTTTAATGTACATTGACGTAGCGCAGAAAAGAACATTTTTAGGTAACGTAATGAATGAAAAGAAACTGAATGTTCCAGTACTAAACAAAACAAAGCTAAATAAGGCGGGAGAATTTCATTTAGTTCTAGATGAATAAAAAAGTTAAATCGAGTGTATTAAATAGAACTAAAAGTGTAGAAGGGGAAGCACTTGTATTAAATGATGAAGTATAGAAAGACGGGAGAAGGAATTAGTTCTTAAATTCAAGAATTATGTGGATTACATCGAAATAAGAGATGATTGAGGGTGAGAGATTTTTGGACGTGTTAAGCGAATGTTGTAGTTTTGAATCAATTGTTGTGGGTGAGCAAAATTTTAATGAAAGACTTTGGAGTGCCAAGAGTAAATGAAAATTAGAACTTCTATTATACTTGAATTATGCATGGAAAAAATGGTTGACACTAGATAATACTTATAAGAATGAGAGGTTAAATAAGTACACAATGGCAACACTTTCCTTGACTATGGATCAGTAGGTAAAAGATCGATGCGTAGTCTTCTGATTGTGCATGTTTTAGGAGTGATTGATGCTTCAGATCACTAGAAGGAGCCGTATGAGGGTCATTTCATAAGTCATGACAATCTTTTCTTAATTGAGAAAAAAGCTCACAGAAATGTAAACCAAATGATGTTATAATAACGTCACAATAATTTACGTAAGATAATTTACCTAAGATTCAATGCGAGGGAAACGTTGTCGTACCGGAGAGGATGTTACTGCAGCACAGCATGAAGTGCCAAAGACTTGCTACGGTGAAGCAGATGGCACTCTCTATCTTCCCCAACGATGGTAGCGGGTGATGGACAACCTGGGAATAGTTGAACACTATTGTACTTAATATTTTTGAAGAACGGAATTTTTTCACTATTAAAGAAAATAGAACGAAACAAATAAAACGTCTATGATCTTTTAAATGTATATTTTGGAATTTTCCACATTTGCAGTAGCTTTCCATAATAAATAATTGCCATGCCTCATGAAATAACCCTCGTCAGTGGCCAATAGAAAGGTGAAAGTGACTGAAATAAGGCAGGAGACAGTTAGTGGAATATAGTATAAGCAATCGTAAGAAAGTTGATTCAGAGAGAGCACAGTTAATGAAGAGTAGGGCGAAGATATGTTGATTAGAATTAAAAATGAATTGCTAGATTGTCCAGCAGAAGTTTGCGTTTATAGGATGGTCGGTGCAGCAGGAGAGAATAATTATTAGTGGAATGATGTAAAGAGGGTAGTAAAACAGATGAAAAATGTCATGTGAAGGGTCTTTAAATGTAAAAACAAAATAAGGAATGCAGAATATATTGGAAGAAAAGGAAAAAGGAGAGCCAGTGAGTGGAATAGTTTGCTGAGAATAAGACAGTATTAAAATAAAATTAAAACTATATTTCTTATTAGAAATACAAGATGTTACATAGAAGTTTACAGTACATTTGGTTATAGTGTGATACAATTAGAGTAAAAAAATAATACACTTGAATGTCGAAAAGAAAGCAACATATTATGCATAGCCTGAAAGCAAACTAAATAAAGAACTTATTACTTAATTCTAATTACAGTATATAATTTCACGCAATTACAGATAATTTATACTGAATTTATATCAAATCAGTGAGGTGCATTTTATAGTGATAGAATTAAAGTGGTAACAATAATGGAAGAGTATTTACAAGCATTAACTGTATATAACATTTAAGTAAGATTTATTAGATGTTTTTTAATCGATGTTATCAACGTTGTTAGCAGTTAAGAAACTTTTGTCATTTACAGTCAGCGAGTCCTATTATTTTGTGCTTTTTATCTGTGCGGAGTTTCTCAACAGGTTGAGTCGTGAACGCGGTATATCAAAGATAAATCTGAGGTGGCCATAGTTTCTTTCAATTAGAGACAGGGTTGTGGAAATGAGTTCTAGGCTGGAGAAAGGTTTGACGTTAAAAGCTGATGAATCTAAAACAAAATGGGCTGTGTCGCAGCAACTATTTGCCAATGGCACAATTCTTTTGGCAGATTGCGAATGGATGTTGCCTAGGTTGGTCGGTGAATTTGGTAGGGTGCGTAAAAGAAGGTAATTAAAATAAAATGAAAGAGCAAGTTGACGAGAGTTACAAAATGTATTGGCCATGAAAACGGGAAATCAGATCGGAGACGGAGCATGAAGTAAATGTCCATTTATATATTCGGGAATGGAGGTGTCAGCAGAGGTGTCAGCAGATAGGTCTACGAAAAACGAAGTGAACCATAACCGAGGGGGAAAAAAAAGGTAGTTGAAGTGCTCAGGATTCTGTGAAATGAAGAAGTTTATCTACGGAGGCAGAGAAGAAGAATGTGGTACCAACATTTTAATATGAGTGTCAGGCACTGGTATTAAATGTTGAAGCGAGGAGACTAGAGGAAGCTGAGATGGTATTTTTGAAAGTAATGTTTGGTGTCAATATTAAGCAGAATATTTGGAACGTAGAAATTAGAAGATTGCACGGGGTTACAAAAGATATAATTCAAACAGAAGAGGAGTTATTTGCGCAGATTTAGAGAGGACAGAGTAGAACTGGATGACCAGGAGGGTGTATAAGGGGTTCGGGTCGTCCTAGGAAAGGTTGGAGGGAGAGGGTTGAAGGGTCTTGAGCGTCCAATAGGCATGCTTGAGTGTGTCTGATCAGAGTCATTGAAGATAAGTAGTGTTTATGGCTTGACGTGCTGTTGGATAAAAAGCAAGGTAATAATTACAAAGGGATAAAGGGGAACCGGTTAACAGGACTAGAATCCTGGAGGTGGGAAGTATAGTGCCTGAAGGAGGGGTGTAAACTGTGCCGTTTGGAAGGTTATTCGAACTATGATCTCTGCGCAGCTTTGGCAAGATGGCTATTAAATAAATGATGGCGAATTTATTTCAATATTGGGAACATAAATGATATATATTCATGACGATCAGATATACATATTCAGATCAGACCCTTGTGACACTCACATATAAGCATTCAGATGCTCGTGACACTCAGATACAAACACATTCAGATACTCTTGACTCAGGTACACACCCATTCAGACGCTCGTGACTGTCATGCACTTTCAGATGCACAGTTTGTTCTTGTACACAGTCAGATGTTCTGACCTTAAAGATATTCACTCACAGATATATGCGACTTTTAGATGCACACTCAGATATAAGGGACATTCAGATACACAATCAGGCAAAATAAATTTATATAGAGTAACACTCAAACACTAGTGGTTTCAGATACAAGCACTCAGACACAAGTGACTTCAGTTACACACACACACTCAAACACAGGTAGGTTCAGATACACACACAATCAGACACAAGTACCTTCAGATACACACATTCAGACACAAGGACCTTCAGATACACACACTCAGACACAAGGACCTTCAGATACACACACTCAGACACAAGGACCTTCAGATACACACACACTCAGACACAATGACCTTCAGATACACACACACTCAGACACAAGGACCTTCAGATACACACACTCAGACACAAGAACCTTCAGATACACACACACTCAGACACAAGGACCTTCAGATACACACACACTCAGACACAAGGACCTTCAGATACACACACACTCAGACACAAGGACCTTCAGATACACACACACTCAGACACAAGGACCTTCAGATACACACACTCAGACACAATGACCTTCAGATACACACCACTCAGACACAAGGACCTTCAGATACACACACTCAGACACAAGAACCTTCAGATACACACACTCAGACACAAGGACCTTCAGATACACACACACTCAGACACAAGGACCTTCAGATACACACACACTCAGACACAAGGACCTTCAGATACACACACACTCAGACACAAGGACCTTCAGATACACACACTCAGACACAATGACCTTCAGATACACACACACTCAGACACAAGGACCTTCAGATACACACACTCAGACACAAGGACCTTCAGATACACACACTCAGACACAAGGACCTTCAGATACACACACTCAGACACAAGGACCTTCAGATACACACACACTCAGACACAAGGACCTTCAGATACACACACTCAGACACAAGGACCTTCAGATACACACACTCAGACACAAGGACCTTCAGATACACACACACTCAGACACAAGGACCTTCAGATACACACACTCAGACACAAGGACCTTCAGATACACACACTCAGACACAAGGACCTTCAGATACACACACTCAGACACAAGGACCTTCAGATACACACACACTCAGACACAAGGACCTTCAGATACACACAATCAGACACAAGTACCTTCAGATACACACACTCAGACACAAGGACCTTCAGATACACACACTCAGACACAAGGACCTTCAGATACACACACACTCAGACACAAGGACCTTCAGATACACACACTCAGACACAAGGACCTTCAGATACACACACACTCAGACACAAGGACCTTCAGATACACACACTCAGACACAAGGACCTTCAGATACATGCACTCTGATGCAAGGACCGTCAGATAAACACTCGGAAAGACCGGACTTCTTTTCACAAACTTTTCGCGATATATATATTTTTTTCCCTTTTTTCTTCCCTCCACTCCGAGATATTCAGCATGAGTAATGGACAGTTTTACACGCCAAGTGAATGAGATTGTGTAAAGTTTGGATTTTGGAGAGAGAGAGAGAGAGAGAGAGAGAGAGAGAGAGAGAGAGAGAGAGAGAGAGAGAGAGAGAGAGAGAGAGAGGGAGTGTGTGTGTGTGTGAATCTTGTTGCAAATCTCTTTAATTTCTGCAATTTCTTGATATACTTGACCAGGTGTGGGTTCCATTCACGTGCTGCACACTCCAATATAATCTTAACGTACACGGTGTACAGTATCGTGAATGTCTCCTTACTTGTATTCCAAAACTCTATTCTTAGATTTGCCAGATGCGCATTTACCGCAGCAGTTATTCGGTTGATGTGCTCCTCAGGGAATATGCTCGGTATGATGCTCACCCCTAGGACCTTCTCCGTGAGAGAGATTTACAGTCTTTGCCCCCCAGCCTATATTCCACGGTCTTCATTCTTCCCCAAGCTTCATAACTTTGCACTTGGTGGGGTTAAACTCCAGAAGCCATTTGTCAGACGTACTTGAAGCCTGTTTATATCTTTTCGTAACCTTTTCTGGTCCTTGTCCGCTTGTATTCTCCTCGTTAATTTCACTTCCTCTGCGAACAAGGATTCCTCTGACTCCATCCCTTCTTTCATGTCATTCACGTATACAAGAAACATCACCGGTGCTAGGATTGATCCTTGAGGAACCCCATTCGTTACATGCGCCCATTCTGATACGTCGTCAAGGGTTATCACTGCACTGAATCAGGTATTTCCCGATTCAATGCAGTGCTTTTCCTTATATTCCTCCTTGCTCCTTGAGCTTTTGTACCAGTCTCTTGTGTGGTACTGTATGACTGTATGAAAAGCCTTCTTGCAGTCCAAGAAAATACAATCTACCCATCCCTATCTCTCTCCTGCCTTACTTCTGTTATCTTGTCGTAGAATTCCAATAGGTTTGTGACGCAAGATTTTCCACCAACTGAAGCCGTGCTGGTTGTCATGAAGAAGCCCATTTCTTTCCAGGTGCTCCACCACTCTTCTGATAATCTTCTCTTTTACTTTACATTTTATGCATATTAGTGACATTGCTGCATGTCTATCTCCATTCTTTAAAACTGGTACTACATTTGCTGTCTTCCACACCTTTGGTAGTTTCCCTATTTCGATAGATTTGTTGATGATTATTGTTAGTGGCACACACGTAGTGCATCTGCTCCCCTTCTCAGAACACATGGAGAGATGTTATCTGGGTCCACCACCTTCGATGTATCTAACTCACATAGCAGTTTCTTCACATTGTCCTCGGTTGTGTGTGTGTGTGTATGTATGTGTGTGTGTGTGTGTGTGTGTGTGTGTATGTATGTGTGTGTGTGTGTGTGTGTGGTGTGTGTGTGTGTGTGTGTGTGAGTGTGTGTGTGTTTTAAATATCATTTGACTATGTACTTGACTGTCTTGGTCTGGGTCTTTATAGTTAAGATTCGTATTTTATTTGTTAGTATACATGAAATGAATATTACAGACCATAATCATGTCTATAAAGTCTATTTATAATGGAACCACGAACATTTATATACATTATATATATATATATATATATATATATATATATATATATATATATATATATATATATATATATATATATATACATACATACATATATCGAGTCCTGCTGACTGCGATCTTTTCTGTATATACCCGCGAGGTGCATTGATAAAAATATGACTTCAGAGGTCAGAACATACAGGAGAAGATTGAAATAGCTTGACTCCATGCCTGAGGCTCACTGACGTGCCCGGGCTGGGAAAGAAACATGGCTTGTGTACCAGGCTGCCCAGCTTATGTGGCATTTGTGTGGCCGAGTCCTGCTGACTGCGATCTTTCTCTCTCTCTCTCTCTCTCTCTCTCTCTCTCTCTCTCTATATATATATATATATATATATATATATATATATATATATATATATATATATATATATATATATATATATATATATATATATATATATATATATATATATATATATATATATATATATATATATATAATATATATATATATATCGTCTCCATGGGGAAGTGGAACAGAATTCTTCCTCCGTAAGTCATGCGTGTTGTAAGAGGCGACTAAAATGCCGGGACCAAGGGGCTAGTAATCCCATCTCCTTTATACATTACTAAATTTAAAAAGAGAAACCTTAGTTTTTCTTTTTGGGCCACCCAGCCTTGGTGGGATACGGCCGGTTTGATGAAAAAAATATATCGTCCACTTGATTTGCACTTAGTAGCGAGCAGAATAACATTCATTATTTACGCTGTAAATAATATCTGTCTAATATTGTGATCTTTGCTTGGGTGAGGGACATATTGTAAATCATACATCATTTTTGAAAGACCTGCCTAGTATGAGCCAACAGGCCTGCTGCAGTGTTCCTCCTTTCTTATGTTCAAATCATCGGTTACCAAGGATTCATTGATCAGCAGCTAGTATAAAGCTCTACCAGGATCCTCTAGTTCTCCTACTCTGAGCAGCACCATGTGATTCATTAGCAGCTCACCTAATAATACATGACGAGGATTCATTCAAAAATCGATTTGATCATCGGCAAGAAAATTGATTTAATTTTGCTTTTGGAGATAACTCAGAACTGGACAAGCCAACTCCACTGTATATGGAAGTGCCCAATAAACGCTCCTCTTGTAATGGAGAGAGAAACTTTGAAAAAGCTGAACATGTCAGATAGCAATGTATTCTTGAGCTTGCATGAATCTGTGTATGAGAAACAGTCTTTCATGCTATATTTACGGTGTTATTCTAAGAAGGAATCGTTTGGCTTAAAATAGAGTGTATTTTATACACAATAAAAATGTGTAAAATTATATATCCAAGGAAGAGGTACAATGCATGGAGAATAGTGGTCTAGGGGATGGGGAGGTGTGTGTGTGTGTGCTTGCTTGCTTGCGTGTGTGTGTGTGTGTGTGTGTGTGTGTGTGTGTGTGCTTGTTTGCTTGCGTGTGTGTGTGTGTGTGTGCGTGCAAGAGATAAAAAGGAGTCTGGGCTGAGAAATGGTAATATTCACTACTTCCCACTACTGTATTTCCCTTTGTACATTCATTTAGCTTTGTATTTACTGAATCCAAACTCATCCTTTAGTTCACGGTGATATTATCTGCCATTAATTTACAATAATCTTGTTTGTCATGTGAAGGTATATAGTTAGAGTCGTGTGATAATCTTGTGACACACAGCTCTGAGCAGCTCAGTCATCTGAACTTTGTGTCTAAGTCACCACACAAGAAGAGAAAGAGGAAGAGAATAATAATAATAATAATCGAACTAAGAGCTAAATTTGGGAGGGCCATATAACGCTGCATTCTCCTTAGTTAAGAGTAAAGTTACAGTGCCTCTCAACACGTGTGTGACATTATACATTCATGGGAAAGAGGTAAATCCATAGGGGTCATGCAGCGCGGGGAATGGATAGCTGCAACCCCACGTGTATGCGGTGGAGGTTGCGTGGGCTGGTCAAGTGTGTGTTGCGTGACCGACGTTGCAACTGCATTATCACACCCATACATCAAGTGGAGGGCCTGGGTAGGTGTTCGCACGCCACACCAGGCTGTGGTGGAGGTCTCGTCTCGGCACCGTGCTGTGACTGGGAACCCCAGTCACAGCACGGAACCTCCACCTGACCCCAGACTGGGGTCAGGTGGAGGTCCTCCGGGAAGTGCTCGAACATGACAGTTGTGTGAGGTGCTCACTTTGCAGTAGCCGGGGGTCAGGTGGAGGTCCTCCAGGTGGTGCTCGCTCACACGCAGGTGTGTGAGGTGTGCTCACCTTGCTGTGGTCGGGCTAGCCAGCCTGCCCTGTAATCTTATATAACCTGTGTTCAGTGTCCATTTAGCTGCGTCACACTAGTGAGGTCACGTGGCCAGGTCACCACAAGAACCCAGATGAATTATGGGGTCACTGTGGCCACACTTGTTGCTTGCCAGAGTTATTATTTTTTGTGAAGTATATAGCCAACCATTCTATGTGATGTATATAGGTTCACTTTCCTTGTTATATACATATGCTAATTTTTTTTGATGTACATAATTTTTTGTGATGTATACACACTGATGTATATAGACTAAACACTGTGATGTATATAGGCTAAACGGTGATTACGATATATACAGGATAAGCAATCTTTGTGATGTATATAGACTTAACTTTCCTCTTGATGTATATAAGCTAAACATTATCTCGTGTGTCTCGCACGAGACGGAAGAAAAGTGTATTTTGGCTGGTATAATTAATATACTATATGGTTAATATCTGTAAGATTATATCATATCACGTTTCAGCTTAATCATTCGACTAAATCATATAAAAAAAACATCATGTGACCTTAGCATGCAAATATTTGACCTTTAATATTTGACCTTTAATATTTGACCCATGCAAATATTTGACCTTTAATGTTGTTAGTACCTGTGCGTACTAACAACATATATACCACTGCGACCTTCAACAACAACCTGACACCAACAACCTGACCCTAAAATGGCCATCAGTTAACCTTTACATAACAGCATCTGACACGAATATAAAATATAACTAAGTGACGTTTCGCATACCATGAGATCATAAGAATACAACCACTGTTTTATAGAATAAGACTAGAAAGATTTGGCAATAAAACAGCACAATTTATTATTACAGATACCACGACCTGACATTAAATATAGAACCATCTGTCATTCAATCATTCAAACAATTCATCTTGTACCACCATCCGACCTGGAACATTCGACGATCTGACCAGAAATGTTAAACCTTCTGACTTGAAACATTCATCTATCTAGCCAGAAACATTCAGCAATTTGACTTGAATCATTCAACGTACTTCCGTTTAACCTTAGCATACTGTTGGCCTGTCTCAGTGTCTCAAGATGCATTAGCTGCTTGTCGAGTACTATACTTAATGTTCTTCCAATCTCTCCCCAATAAAGTATGTTGGGAGACTTTCCTCATTCCTATTGTTTCTTAGAGACCCATAATATATATATATATATATATATATATATATATATATATATATATATATATATATATATATATATATATATGTGTGTGTGTGTGTGTGTGTGTGGGTGTGTGTGTGTGTGTGTGTGTGTGTGTGTGTGTGTGTGTGTGTGTGTGTGTGTGTGTGTGTGTGTGTGTGTCAGCAGATGGGTCTATGAAGGATGAGGTGAATCATAGACTTAACGAGGGGAAAAAGGTGCGTGGTGCACTGAGGAGCTTGTGGAGACAGAGAACTTTATCCATGAAAGCAAAGAGGGGAATGTATGAGAGTATAGTTATACCAACACTCTTGTATGGGTGTGAGACATGGGTTGTGAATGTTGCAACAAGGAGAAGGCTGGAGGCAGTGGAGATGTCATGTCTGAGGGCAATGTGTGGTGTGAATATAAAGCAGAGAATCCGTAGTTTGGAGATTAGGAGGAGGTGCGGGATTACCAAAACTATTATCCAGAGAGCTGAGGAGGGTTTATTGAGATGGTTTGGACATATAGAGAGGATGGAACAAAATAGAATGACTTCGAGAGTGTATAAATCTGTAGTGGATGGAAGGCGGGGTAGGGGTCGGCCTAGAAAAGGTTGGAGGGAGAGGGTAAAGGAGGTTTTGTGTGCGAGGGGCTTGGACTTCCAGCAAGCGTGCGTGAGTTTGTTAGATAGGAGCGAATGGAGACAAATGGTTTTTAGGACTTCACGTGCTATTGGAGTGTAGGCAAGGTAACATTTATGAATGGTTTCAGGGAAACCGGCAGGCCGGACTTGATTCCTGGAGATGGAAAGTACAGTGCCGGCACTCTGAAGGAGGGGTGTTAATGTTGTAGTTTTGTAGCTGTAGTGTAAGCACGCCTCTGGCAAGACAGTGATGGAGTGAATGATGATGAAAGTTTTTCTTTGTCAGGCCACCCTGCCTTGGTGGGAAACGGCCTATATGTTAATAATATATATATATATATATATATATATATATATATATATATATATATATATATATGTGTGTGTGTGTGTGTGTGTGTGTGTGTGTGTGTGTGTGTGTGTGTGTGTGTGTGTGTGTGTGTGTGTGTGTGTGTGTGTGTGTGTGTGTGTGTGTGTGTGTGTGTGTGTGTGTGTGTGTATGTGTGTGTGTGAAATCACATTCATTGATTGGTTATTTCACAAACAATTTAGTTTTGTGTGTAACTTTTGTTTGAAACCTATACTGCTACTTACACACAACCCGCACATAGAAGAGAGGAGCTTACGACGACGTTTCGGTCCGACTTGGACCATTTACAAAGTCACACTAACGCAAAGAAACGAACGAACGAACGAGTTCAGGTAAGATCCCAATGGGATGAGCGGGGAAGACGGGATAGACGAAGAGTAGCGCTGGAGAGGAGTGTTCTAAGTCATAGAGATAGAGCCAGGGCTTAACCCAGCAGCTGAGGCGATCGTGGGATAGAGCAGGAGAGATCAGGACTTGGCTGGCGATATGGGCGATGTCGGCAAGCTGTGCAGGCTGCATCATGGTGGTGGATGTGTAGAACTGGTCGGTAAATGGTAGCTGGAGATCGGCGGGAGGCAGGGGAGGCATACTTCAATATGATTGGTCGTTAAGTATGCAGAGAGGAGACAGGATAATCGGTGATTGTTGGATAGAAAACTCTTCATATCTGTGTTCCTGTTTAGTTTTACGTTCTTGTCGTAGAACCATTTTGAAGTCTTCTGAAAGCTTGTTTTGACAATACAGTAAGTTTGATCAAGGTTTTGTCTTTTTCTAAGTCTTCAATTAGTGCTGTTTCAGTGTGGTGAGGGCAGCCAGGAGCAACAGTGTACTTGATACTACCATGACGCATGGAATAGACGGCCTGAGGTGCATATAGAGTCGGGGTGTGAGGATTATATGTGTAGAAAGTGAGGGGTTCAGTTGGTCTGAATATTGTTTCCTCTTCCATTTTTCAGGTCTTGGAGTATCTTGAGGTGGATTTTCAGGAGGGAGTGTCTTGGCTTTCTTGGCTTTTGGTGGTTGAGTTGGAGAAGGAGCAGGTGGTTCGTTAGTAGTAGCAGAGGAGGTGGAAGACACATATGGGTCAGGTAAGGTTGCTGATTGGTCCACAGCGGTCGTGATGTTGGAAGTAGCTGATTGGCTGTTTCTTGGAGATGGAATTTCAGGTGTTGTGACATTGCCAAAATCTTTGGTGAGCTTCATGATATCGGCAGATGGTGGAGAGTCTGGAAAAGTAAAGTTTGGCATATTATTCAATCGGAAGAGCTGGTTAATAACAGTGTTGAAGGAACCTGGTATCACCATATTATGCATGTGTGCATATAGCATACAGTAATGAATTTTCGTAGGTTCACAAGCTGGTGGAGCGGTGGTGGAGGGTTGGGTAGCTTTTAAAAGTTTTGTAGTGTCGTCCTGGAGTTTGGTGATGGCAGCATAAGTAGGTGACTTGGAAGGTGTCTTTTTCTGTTCTGCTTCCTGGGTTTTTTCAGAATTTCTCGACGAGTGGGCACTTTGCCGCAAGAGTATGATGATTGTTTTTGCAGTTGAGACACTTAAGTGGGGCAGTAGAAGTGCAAGTCTTGGAATCGTGGCCTTCAGACCCGCAGGTAGAGCAGAACTTTTGTTTTTGTGGGGCAGTCTTTTGTAGAGTGTAGGTAAGAGTAGCAACTCCAGCATTGAGTAATATGATGGTACCTCTCAGCTTCAATATGAGAGGAGTTAATAAAGTAGTAGTATATGGCCAGGCCTTCAGCCATAGCTTGGGCAGTCATTGACACATCTGTAAAAGTGATTTTTAGCATGGAGGAGGCAGTAGGAATCTTGGTGATGCTTTCCACTGAAGCCCAGGAATTTTGTTCTTCAATGGAGGTCTTTAGGTCTACAACAGGTTGTGTGGTAATCAGTTTGTCAAGTCTTTTCAGGAATACAGTCCTTTTAGCCCGTATGGCAGGAGAGGACATGACTTTGAAGCCACTGTCTGATAGAGTGGACAAAGCATAGGAGGTTAGTAACTTTTCAGCCTCAACATCGTCTTCACATACAACAATGAAGGTTTCTTGGAGTGTTAGGATGTTATTGATCTTGACATGTAAGTCGCCCCTGACGGCCACAGCAAGAGCAAGCTTGGATGAGTCATTAACCGTTCCACTGGAAGGTTTAATCTTGATTCTGTTAGAATAATTCATCTTGGTACATGCTTTTAGTTGAGGTAGAGGTTCCTCTCCCCGATGGGGATCGTATGGCCTTGGTTTTGATTATACCTGACTATACCATATCTCATACTTGTCGACTTTGCTTCACTGTAGAAAATAATTAATGTTAGTCTATGAATCTGAGTATAATTGAGTATTCAAGATATTCAAAAGAATTTACGAATATATCCAAATTTTCCGAGCCATTTCCTATTTCCCACCCGTCGACACATCATTGTTGAAAATTATCAGAATGGGTCTCAATAGCATTTCGCTGAAACCTCCCTATTATACTAACATTAATAACTAATTTCCCCAACCTCTACCTTAATTTCCTATACTATGTGTTAAAGTGTTTCAATTTCTCCCAGTCTACCCTCACAAAAGAAAATGTAAAGTGATGAGGGTAGACTTTTCAAATTACAATAATCTAAGTAGAAATGCTAGCACACGTGTTCCACTATTAGGAATCATCCATGTTTGGTGATACAACAGGCGAGATGTGCTAACTGATAAGCAAAAAGTACAGGACAGATTTGGAGACAATGGTCTAACACCACCATACCCTACCTACCAAATACTTACGAAGGCACGTTGCATAATGGCCAATCTAGCAATTTTGTATAGCACCTTTGTTTAATATTATGTACGAATAACTCTGCTAATAGCAGTTGAATTTTTATAACCCTTGACTCGAATAGTACAGACCATGATGATCATATTTTAAGAGAGAGGATTCAATTACATTTCTTTCAATGACGGAACCTCTGGACAAAGTGGGCAGCTGGATCTTCAACTTTCTAACCAATCGATCATAAAGAGTAATGGTAAAGAGAGTTAAGTCGGAGGCTGCGACAGTGAAAATCTCTGTTCCACAAGGCATAGTACTTGCCCGATCCTGTTCCTCATCCTCATATCAGACATATACAGAGAAGTAAACAATAGCATCGTGTCTTTCTTTGCAGACGATACTAGAATCTACATGAGACTGTCAGCCATCGAAGACACTGTAAATCTCCAAACAGATATAAACCAAGGTTTCCAATGGGCAACAGAAAAGAATATGATTTTCATTGTGGATAAATTCCAACTACTCCGTTATGGAAAACTGGAAGAAATAATAGCTAGAACTGAGTATATTACAAATTCTAATCACACAATAGAGTGGAAAAGTAGTGTTATTGTCAGAGGATCTAACATTTAAGGATCACAACAGTGTCACTATCATATCTATAGGATAGATAATGAGAACCTTCACAACAAGGTTAGGTAAGGTTCGTCAGGAAACAGGGCTAGTGTGTCCTGACGCAACAAGGGATGTCATGCAAATGATGATCCCTTTTTAAAGTTGTTGCCCTTTCTAGGCTGGAATACTGGTATATATTAACAGCCCCATTCAAAGCAGATGAAATCGCAGATCTTGAGAATGTACAGAGAACCTTCACTGCACATATAAGATCTGTCAAACACCTTAATTACTGGGAGCACTTAACCTGTTATCACTGGAACACAGGCGAGAGATACATCACAATCTACACCTGGAAAATCCTAGAGAGACTGGTCCCAAATCTACGCAAAGTAAAAGACTGGGCAATCGGTGCAACATACCCCCAATGAAAAGTAGGGGCGCCATTAGTATAATAAGAAAAAACACAATAAGTGTCCGGGGCCCAAAACTGTTCAACAGGCTCCCACCAGGCATCAAGATTACCAATAGACCCCTGGCTGCATTTCAAGAGGGATTTGGACTGATACCTATATTCAGTACCCGATCAGCCGGGCTGTGGTTCGTACGTTAGACTACGTGTGGCCAGCAGTAACAGCCTGGTTGATCAGGCTCTGATCCACCAGGTGACCTGGTCAAGGACTGGGCCGCGGGGCGTTGAACCCCGGAACGCCTTCCAGGTAAACTCCAGGTACCAAGATCTGAGCTGCTATCCATCTCGAAGGGTGATTCCGAGAACCTGATTAAAGGTGGCATTAGACAGGTGTGCCGTCCTAATCGAGTACTGATGTTGGGCTAATTTAGTCTCCAGCAATCTTTTTATTTTCACCAAATAAGCGAGTGGGCATAGAGTGTAAGGAAACTTTTGAACACCACCTCCAACTCTGTTGGGCAGTGCATTATTGATCAACCTATGTTCACTGCCCAATTATTCTTAAAAAATATATATATGGAACCCTTTCAATGTATTCGTAAGTCAAAACTTTATGAATTTCCTCCACTACTACTACTTACTATTAAGAATAAACTCTACTGATTTTATTTATCGGAGTTAATCTTATTGAATACTTTATAAAATATTGCATTCCTTTAACTTACACTGAATAAAGGAAATGAAGTTTTGTGATACAGTAGCACTGAAACAGTCGACAACCAACTGAACAATGTATTAATTTAACTTTCATGCAAATCATTTAAAAAATAATCCAAAGTATACATCTTATTTATAAAGTAACAGAGTAAAAAAGTATTTGAGAAACTGAAAACATTAGCAGTAAGTACTAGATGAAACTCCAAAACTCTTAATAAATAGAATGTCAGCAACTTCGATCAAAAATCAGCTTGGTATATACACCAAGACGTGTTTATATCTTAGTGCATATCCACTGAGACGAATTTATCTCACAGTGTGTGTGTACACTGAGACGAGTTTATCTCTCACTGGATATACTCCAAGAAGTATTTATCTAATTGTTTTTCTCGCTGTATACATTCCGAAATGTGTTTAACTTTCAATGTACGTACATCAAGATGTATTTTTCTCTCGGTGTATATACACCGAGACTGGTTTATTTCTCAGTGAATACAAACCTCGATGTGTTTATCTCTCAGTAAATACAAACCTAGATATGTTTATCTCTCAGTAAATACAAACCTAGATGTGTTTATCTCTCAGTAAATACAAACCTAGATATGTTTATCTCTCAGTAAATACAAACCTAGATGTGTTTATCTCTCAGTAAATACAAACCTAGATGTGTTTATCTCTCAGTATATACAAACCTAGATGTGTTTATCTCTCAGTGTATAAACACTCATCGTTTACTTCACTTAGTATATTTTGGAATTAGGGTATCTAGGTGATATGTTGCCTTAATGACTCGTTTAACCGATAGTGGCTTTTCCCGACTGGTGCTTGGCTTCAATTCTCAACATTACACACCAATGCCTTCCAAGCAGCATACTCACAGAACAGGAATGGCTTACCTCTTGTCTTCCAAGAAGCCAACTGCCACCAGTTGGTAAAGATAATCCTGTTTCCAAGATTTTACGCAGTATTAGACATGATCTAAATTTAGTTTCTCGCCTACCGTGGAGACCCAGCCTTCCTCGGAGAGCCTGAAATACACTTTTGCTGGCAAAAGGGTTTTAATGAACAGCTAACCTTATTGCCAATTCCTTACACGTTGGAGGGATTGTTCCAGATACCTAGGATTATGCTCGCTGAAAACTTTTCAACAAGGATCATACATCTTTCTGTCACCTCTGACTGGCCTAGTTGATGCTCTCTTGCAACAATGCCTCTACGATTGTCTACTGCCTCTCCAAACATGAAATGAATCTGTTTAAATCTGCCTGTTTATCATTATACAATATAATATATAATAACATGTTTCAACATGCTTCATAATACCAGTAAAGACTTATCTTTTTGTCTAATTCAAACATATCAAAAATAAATACTTTCGCTCGTTGTAACATTTTGTATCAGCAACACCATGGGCAAGAAAAGACACGTTGCAGAATAAGCTTTTACTCGAACGTTTTTCTCTTTGCAACGCTTTATCCAGTTGATAAAGCTTTACAAAGCTTTACGTAGAGAAAAACGTTGTCACAATAAAAACATATTGTGTATCTTTGGGGATACACTTACTCCAACACACCTAAAACACTCAAGCTACCTCTTGAGGCACATTATGAAGCTTGAGAGATTCCACGTTATGGCCCTATTCATTAACGTGCTAGTGGACCAAGCCATCGCCCTCCTACTCAGAGTAATTACCGCAGATGAAGACTGGCCAGCACCTTGCAGAGATTTTGTAGACCTAGTCGAACTAACACAGCAGTACAGGAAGCCTCCAGACACATCATTTTGCCGGTAAGTAATGTGACATCTAATGTTGCTAACCTATTTAACCAGCCACCAAATCTTCCTCTTCAACCAAAATGTTAGTACAGAAACATTCGTTCAGTATCAGCATTGCACATAAACTCAAAAAACTATACACTATCATAACAATTTCTGTGACATATTTGTTATCCTTCTTTATCGTCTTTACCAACCATCAGTAACAAATGTACAGTGTCTTACCACTCTCATCATTCCTTCAGTCACTTTCTATCTTCCATCACATCTCATCCTTATATTCTTATTGTTTTATCTGTTTGTTTACAAAACAGCTTCTGAATTATCATTACATCAGTTGTGTACCTTTACGGATGTGTTGAATTAAACACATGTACAACACCTGGTCATCTTTATTCTGAAGACGTATAGCCACCCACTTTTTTTGGTTCAATTGAATATTGAACTATACACAGAACTATACACAGAACTATACACAGAACTATACACAGAACTATACACAGAACTATACACAGAACTATACACGTAACTATATAGTTCTGCAGGGCTGAGGGACTGATTACCTCACCTTGTATCTAAATAGAATGAAAAATGCCACTGGTTGGCTATATTTTCAAACTATAGATACACAGGTGTTGCACATGTGTCTTACCATCCTGTCACTCTGTATATATTATGAGAAGTATATCTCTATCTTGATGTGAGTATACAGATAACAACAGTGTATGTATACTTGGAGGGGTGATATCTCCGCATGAATACAGAGTTAAATTTTATCCCTGTAATATAGATTAACTTAACTTGATTGGTAGTTATTCTCATTTAATTGACGGGCTTCAAATACAAGAAATCAACCAACTTCCTCTGTGCCAACTGCGCCTCTCAATGAGTCTGGCTAATTCATTTCCAAGATCCTACCCAGTAACAGGCACAGGCCTAAACGCAGTTTCTCACTCGTAGACACAACTGTGCACTTAACCATAGTGACCCGCCCGCCTTGAAAGGTCTGGCCAATACATTTGCTGGCAATATGGTCCCCATGAACAGATAGGCCTATTGGCCCTCCCCTCCCGATAACAGGACAGCCGGTTGCCATAAAACCTCTCCAGTGGCTGCTTCAGTTACCAAAGACTGTGTTCGCTAAAAGTTTCCGACAGCGTTCATAAATTTCCCTGTCACCTTTGACCAGACCCTTATACCTCCTCTCCTTCAGCCCACTGATTTTTCCACCACTGAAAACATAAATCTAGATCATCATCGTTATAAAGAAGTAACGTAAAACTGCACGTATCAACACCCGTAACACCGCATTCGTTTCTCAAAGACTTTCAGGCATCTAGGCATTCCTGTTGGTCAGAATTTCGTCCACGGAGACGAAAGAAAGCGAAATAGAAACGCTCAGTGAAAAATTATATATGCATCATTCCAGACGGGGATACTTAATGAGATATTTCCCCAGCGGGGATACTTAATAAGATATGCCCCCAGCGGGGATACTTAATAAGATATGCCCCCAGCGGGGATATCTTATTCCCTACCCCGTGGATTCAAAGATCATACAGGCACTGAGACTAATCGCATCACTGCCAGGGAAGAAGGTGCGTAGGGGAGGCTGGTGGCGAGGCTTCATCTGACGTTGAGACTGCTGGTGGCGAGGCTTCACCTGACGTTGAGACTGCTGGTGACAAGGCTTCACCTGACGTTGAGACTGCTGGTGACAAGGCTTCACCTGACGTTGAGACTGCTGGTGACGAGACTTCACCCGAAGCTGTGAGGCTCCTGACGAGGCGGTTTCTTCTATGTGAGGATATTACACGAGGCTTCACCTAAGTGTGATACTAGAGACAAGGGTTCACATGACATTATGAGACTACAGACGAGGTTTTACCTCATCCAGCGAGACTACAGATAAGGCTTCACCTCACCCAGCAAGACTGCATATAAGGCTTCACCTGACAATGTGATACTGTAGACGAAGCTTTCAAGAACATTCGACGATGAGGCTTCACCCGATACTGATGGAGACGGAGGGCTTCACCTTACACAGTAATTCCTTCGACAAGGCTTTTCCTGGCACTTCTGGAGGGGCTGGTCCCTAATCTGCACACATAAATCACTCCCTACGAAAGCAAAAGACTTGGCAGGCGATGTAACATACCCCCAGTGAAAAGTAGGGGCGCCATTGGTACACTAAGAGAAAACACAGTAAGTGTTCGGGAACAAGACTGTTCAACAGCCTCCCACCAGCCATAAGGGGAATTACCAATAGATCCCTGGTTGTCTTCAAGAGGGAGCTGGACAGATACCTAAAGTCAGTGCAAGATCAACCGGGCTGTGGTTCGTACGTTGGACTACGTGTGGCTAGCAGTAACAGCCTCGTTGATCAGGCCCTGATCCGCCAGGAGGCCTGGTCATAGACCGGGTAGACTCCAGGTAGACCTGACTATGTGATACCGTAGATGAGGCTGCTGACGACTCTTCACCTGACACTGAGACTTGATGAGGCTTCATCTGACACTGCGAATCTGCTGAAGAGGCTTCATCTGATACTGAGAGGATGCTGACAAAGCCTCGCATGACACTGGTAGGCTGCAGATGATGCTTTTCTTAACACTGAGGCTATTGACAGGCTTCACTGGGCACTGTGGGGATGTTAACGATGCATCCTGACACTGTCAGTCAGCTGCCGAGGCTTCACCTGACACTTAAGTTGTTAGCAAGGTTTCACCTGACACTACGGTTGCTAAAAGGCTTCACCAGACACTGTATTATTGTTAACGAGGCTTCACTTGACACTGTGAAATTGCTGACGAGGCTTCACCTGACGTCAAGTGTGAGTCTTTAACGAGTCTTCATCTGTCATCGTGAGGATATTAACGACGCATCACCTGACACTGTGAGACTAGTGACGAGGCTTCACTTGACACTGTAAGACTGGTGACGAGGCTTCACTTGACACTGTGAGACGGGTGACGAAGCTTCACTTGACACTGTGAGACTGGTGACGAGGCTTCACCTGACACTGTGAGACTGGTGACGAGGCTTCACCTTACATTGAGACTGGTGACGAAGCTTCACCTGACACTGAGACTGGTGACGAGGCTTCACTTGACACTGAGACTGGTGACGAGGCTTCACTTGACACTGAGACTGGTGACGAGGCTTCACCTGACACTGTGAGACTGGTGACGAGGCTTCACATGGCACTGTGAGACTGGTGACGAAGCTTCACTTGACACTGTGAGACTGGTGACGAGGCTTCACCTGACACTGTGAGACTGGTGACGAGGCTTTACCTGACACTGTGATGCTGCAGACGGTTCACTCAATACTAAAAATATTTACAAAAGTGAGCAAATTTTTTCCTTTTACATAAAATAAAAGTATTTTTCAACGCCTAATTACATGTACAAGAAAGTAGCCAGCAGTACACATCAGACTGACTGTTAACCTCCACAACAAGCCAACAGCATCTCATGGTGATGTATAAGAGGCATGTACAGCACTGGCTTACTTGTATTGACGAAATGTTTCGCCTTCACAAGAGGTTTCTTCAGTCGAATACAGAGGTAAGAAGATCTAAATTGGTATTTACAATTGATACTTGAGGATTTCTTAATACTTGTCCTGTACGTAGGGAATAACAACATTCAGGTTGATCGTCTGACTGATTATTAGAGGTAGAGGGTACAGCATCAGGAGGATTGTCAGAGTCTGTCTCATTTGTCTGGTTGTCAGGGACCTCGTCCTCATCGCATACTAACTTAATATTATCTAAATGCGATTCTTTATACTGACCAGTACTGATTTCTTTAACCTTATACTTATTTCCATTGATATGTTCAACTACTCTATAAGGACCAACAAACTTTTGATCAAGGCATTGCGGACGTTTTGCTAAAGTAAGTCAACATAACTCTCGAACCTACTTTAACTTTGGATGGTTTTGCTTGAGTATTAGTGACTAGTAAATTCTGCTGTTGATTTATGAAGTGTTTGACGGATTCTTCTGAAAACACTTTTTAGCTTGGCTAGTACAAGTTGCTATGAAATCATCAGCATTGTAATTTGGTTTTGGATTAGAATATAACAACTCATAAGGCAAACGCTTATCAACACCGTACAGTGCATAATGTGGAGTGTCACCTATTAAAGCATTGTAAGCAGAATTTATTGCACACTGAACATCAGGTATAACTTCATCCCAGGTTGCACTAATGGGATTGATAGTGGCTCTCAAGACATCAAGTACTTTCTTATTAGTTCTTTCCGGTAAACCATTACAGGCAGGATGGTGAGGCACAATGGTCGATTTAGAGATCTTGTACAAAGTACACAAATTTTCAAGAATCTCATTACAGAATTCACCTCCATTATCTGTTACTAGGGACTTAGGAGTGGTATGTCTGCATATTATACGTTTTTTAAACGCTTTAGCTACTATCTCGCCAGTCTTATCTGCAATAGGATCTAGCTCACACTATCTGGTGAAATGATCTACCATAACACACAGATGTTTGTTGCCCTGGAGGGAACATTGGAAATTATTTAACAGATCTAGCACAACTTTTTCCCATGGTTCGCTAGTAGTTGGATACACCTGGATTGGATTAGGACCAGTAACATTTCCTTTATGCTGCATACAGACGTACTCAGTAATATCAGTTGCCATACGATATATATGTAAATGACCTCCCACAACTTCAACACAATGATACCATCATCAGCCAATTTGCAGACGATGTTATCCATGTAGTGTCATCCACCCCATATCAGGTGCAACAAAACATAGGAGAATAATAGAGAAAATGAACGAGGAATTACAAAGAACAGCTAACTGGGAGAAAAAGTGGAGAATCACAACTAATCCAGAAAAAAGTCCTCATCAGCACCATCGGCTGCCTCCTATCTACCATAGAAGACAAAGGAGGTATCTCCATAAGAGGTTCACGTGTCGCTATCAGTAATCCTAACAAGATCCTGGGATACGAGATCGACAGATTGCTACACTCCACTTCTCACATCACTAAAAAAGTGAACCTAGCTAAAGCCGCCTCGGCCAACTATTCAGATTCAAAGAAGCCCCCCCCCCCACATCAAGAAGCACCTCTATAAGATGACGATCAGACCTTTGCTAGAATACCCCTGTGTACCCATATCACTAACAACTAAAACCAACTTGCTGCGGCTTCAACGTGTCCAGAACAAAGCCCTCCGATTTATCACTGGGACCAGACTCAGAGCCAGAATCAGGATGGAAGACCTGCATATACAACAAGAAATCGCTGCAATTAATGTCAGAATAGACAAACTAAAGAAGAGACAACTATATAACATGCAAGATCTCTATGTACCTGATAGAGAAAACCCCCCTCAACCAATCAACACTACCGACTATGTCATCAACACACCTCCCCACCGAACCCAAATAATGACCCTACAACAAAGAGTCAGACGTTTCATTCACAAGGACAACTACCCACGACCAAGGATCCTGAGTGACCTCCCCGATGAATTAGAAGAGTGGACACCACCAGAGCCATTCTACGTCTAACAACAAGGATAAATGCTCCCCAATTATGGGTGACCTACCTTTACCAAGCTACATCTTACAACTAACCTTGTAACACTCACAAAC
Source organism: Cherax destructor (assembly GCA_009830355.1). Classification (NCBI taxonomy): domain Eukaryota; kingdom Metazoa; phylum Arthropoda; class Malacostraca; order Decapoda; family Parastacidae; genus Cherax; species Cherax destructor. The sequence goes on from WNWK01013237.1 coordinate 44,944, forward strand.
TTCCTACTAAAGGACACCACCTCAGAAACTGCTTAGCCAGCTCCGGGCTAGCTACCAACAACATCGAAAGCCCAGCAACTACCACCTGTTGCATCAAGCCCAGCAACTATCACCTGTTGCATCAAGCCCAGCAACTATCACCTGTTGCAGCAGCCTTGCATCCGACCTCTTGCGCCCTCCCCCCCCAAAAAAAAAGCAATTGCAAATAGTATGCATTCTTCCAACTCAGTTGCATGCTGGGATACAGCTGCATAACAACGTGCAACTGATGGGCAGGAGGTATACCTACCTCATGAAATTAACTCATAATAACTCTACATACACACACACACTTATTAAAATTTGCGCCACTTACCTTTATAACCCCAACCTCCCCTACCCCCCTTCCAACCATTTCTCATATTTCCATCCTTACCCATCCTTCTTCCTTACCCATCCTTCTTCCTTACCCATCCTTCTTCCTTACCCATCTTACCGAAGCTCTGGTCAGAAAGCTCAAGCACTAAATTTAGGATCTGCAGTTACTATATAACATGTTGCAATAAAGCATCTGCAACGACATCTGACTTGCCAGGTAAGTGTTCAAAGGTGGGGTTGAACACTTGGATAGTCAAGGACCATCTGGCTAGTCTTCCAGTAGGTTGTTTGGTCTGGAATAAAGGTATCAGTGGGGCATGGTCTGTCAAGACAAGTACTGATATATATAATGTCTCGGAAGTGCTTTAAAGACAATACTATCGCTAAGGCTTCTTGCTCAGTTACTGTATAATTATGTTCAGCCTTGGTAAGGACTAGCAAAGTAACGGTCAGTGTTAACGTGGAAGACTGTGACTCACTAACGGTTGGTAAGATACAAATACTACTACTGAACTACTACTGACATGTTAGTCTCCTCATACCTGCTGACTCTAGTGGCTTAGCAGTAAATAGGTACCTGGGAGTTTGTCTCCTTACACCTGCTGCCTGTGGTGATTTATAAGTAATTAGGTACCTGGGAGTTATTCGGTTATAATAGGTCACATTTTTGGGAAGAGGACCGAAACATCCCAACCGAAATAAACAAAATTATTTGGCTTTCTTGAGTTATCCTGGGTTAATATCCACACGGGGATAATAATACGATGAATATATTCGTTTGTTTTATTACACGACGTTAAACTAATAAACAAAGTCAGTTTTCCCAGTACAAGAGGGAAGATGACATCTGTTGAGCCAAAAAAAAAAAAAAACTCAAAATGAAGATGGACCACACAGAATGGAAGACCAACCCTGAGCAACGGGATTATTACTGTATTCATGGGAGAAAGCGCTAAGCTCGTAGGGGGGTCATACTGCGCCCGGAGAAACAGTAGCCAATCAAGTTCAATCCAATGAAGAGGAGGTCAGGTACAATTTCTTGGATAGAGAGATCTTTCGTAGCTTCAAGGAATCTGCTTTGTGTGGTTAAATCACCAGGAGACTTGCACATAGCAGACCTATTTTCTGTGTCAAGTAATTACTGATCTTATTGCCCAGGCAGTGGAAGATACATCAACATTCCTTCAGTAAATTATATTCCAGACAAGTCCTCTTCCAAATATCTGAACACATTTACTTCCTCCATTCTCCCTCCTTCCAATCTGATATCTAATCTTGCATTACCTAAATTTTTGTTAATCTCACCACTTTGCTCTTTCCTATGCACACTTTCAATTGTCTTCTTTTGCATATTCTCCCAAATTCCTCCGCCAGTCTTGGCAACTTCTCTTCAGAACTTTTATAAAGCAGAGTGTCATCGGCATAAAATAAATATACATATTTGAATAAAACTTTCTAATATCAATGTCAATTGTAATAGCATCTATGGTGAAATATTTTTTTTTCATAATCAAAGAATTTTAGAACAGCAGGGGTTAGCTTATCTTGAAGTCTTGGAAATGCTCTTTAGAGACGAAAGGTTTAAATGAAACTTAATTTCTGACTTAAGGAAAGGACATTTTGAGAGCTTTATCTTCAAATTAGCTTGTTGAAACTTACCATATGCCAATTCCAGTCTCTGGAGTTTCCTGGAGTTTACCTGGAGAGAGTTCCGGGGGTCAACGCCCCCGCGGCCCGGTCTGTGACCAGGCCTCATGGTAGAGCAGGGCCTGATCAACCAGGCTGTTACTGCTGGCCGCACGCAATCCAACGTAGGAACCACAGCCCGGCTGGTCAGGTACCAACTTTAGGTGCTTGTCCAGTGCCTGCTTGAAGACAGTCAGGGGTCCATTGGTAATCCCTCTTATGTATGCTGGGAGGCAGTTGAACAGTCTTGGGCCCCTGACACTTATTGTGTTGTCTCTTAACGTGCTAGTGGCACCCCTGCTTTCCATTAGGGGGATGTTGCATCGTCTGCCGAGTGTTTTGCTTTCGTAGGGAGTGATTTTCATGAGCAAGTTTGGTACTAATCACTCTAGGATTTTCCAAGTGAATATAATCCCGCCTGAGTTCTAGGGAGTACAGGTTTAGGAACTTCAAGCGTTCGCAGTAACTGAGGCGTTTTATCGCAGTTATGTGTACTGTGAAGGTTCTCTGCACATTTTCTAGGTCAGCAATTTCACCTGCCTTGAAAGGTGCTGTTAGTGTGCAGCAATATTCCAACCTAGATAGAACAAGTGACCTAAAGAGTGTCATCATGGGCTTGGCATCGCTGGTTTTGAAGGTTCTGGAGATGTCTCCACATTATTCAACATAACGATTAAGTTGTCTAAGAACACCAAAAGGAAGGTGCCAATGAGACTTCTAAAACTGTTCATGATAAATCTCGAGAATGTTATTGAGAGGAGCACACCCCGAAAGGCCATTTTAACGAAATGAAAATAACCTGTAGCGGTGGAAACTGTTAGGTCTTGGCGCTGTCTTCATGGAGAGGGATTTACCAAAATCCATGTAATAAATCCAGAGTGGAGTTTTTTTTCCACCGCCTATGTTTCGGAACATGGCACCAAGAACTGAAAGTGGAAAATGATTTGGAATCATTTGTGTTCAGCTTCTGAAAGTCAATCACTGGACACCAAGTCATTGGGTACTAAGGCAAGAGGCACATTTCAGGGTGTATTGCTGTGATGACATTCTCATCAGGCATCTTATTTTATCAAGTTCTTCTGCAGTTGTAACCTGTGAATGCAGCAATTTGTAAGTAGGAATATAAATAGGTGTGATTCTATGATCAAGTGGGATATGCTCTGATATTATATTTGTTAAACCCATCTTCTCTCCTGTCAAAGATAAACTTGTCTGTGTTTGTTCAGTACTTGCAAAAGAGCTTTGACTTCACCTTGGATGGCAGTAAGAGAGATGTTTTTCTTCCACTGGTGGGATGGACGAACTCTTCTTCAGGAAAAATAGCACCAACCTACCGGTCTGGTGAGAATGTGTCCTCTACCTGGACAGGATACAGATAGTGACAAGGTCTCTGAGCATAGGGTTGGCTTTATGTCTGACACTCTGAGCAGTGGTGTTAGCAAGAAAGAGTGAACTTACTATCTTGTACAACATGCAAGAATGGTATGGGAACGCGTGCTTGATCCTGCAAAAGCCACCTTCAACAACTAAAGGATCACCTGGAATATTAGAATTAATATATGACACTCAAATGAGTGAACTAGTCTCTACAGTGATGTACCTCTGCAGATGGCCTATGACATTCACCAGAGAAGGCATGAGCCATGTCATTTGAACTAGCAGTCATCACAAAAGTCCTGAAGCACAGGCCTGTCTGAGTGTCCTCTGACATCTGAATCATTCCCATACTTTTCTGCAACACAGAAGTAGGCTTTGGTCACTAAACAGGTAACACAGCCAAAGGTGCAAGTTTGTAAATCTATTATCCATGTCCCATACTCAGATGCTGTATAGCAAAATTTGGAACCGAGTTGGTAACCCCAGAATAGAATGACTAAGTCGCCAATCCAGACATGCCGCTGAAATGGGCCAAGCATAATTTTAAGATCTCTCATCGAATCCTCCCTACACCTAGAGAGGAAACAGTAAATTATCGATCTTAAACAAAAAAAGTGAAAGAAGTCCGTCCACAGAGAAGCATATTAAAACCAGCCAGTTTACTGAGGGGTGATAATCCGAATAGGTTCTATGAACATTATGTTACAAATTTCTTTATCCTTGAAAAACTAGATTAAATTATACTAGCTTGTGCTCTCAAGACATCGAATTCTGGACAGGGACGATGAATTGCGTATCAGTCACTGTCACAATTGAGCATTCGGGTTGTCGCATGCAGCTTCGCCCAAACCCAGCACTAAGAGTGGCTTCTGACCAATCTCAGTCTGAGAACCATGTCCTCGGTTGACACTTGACCCATTATGTTGACCTCAGTCTCTGTCTTGACAGCCACGACAAGATGCATAAATCATGCTCTCAGCGCAGACATAATAGTAGTGAACAGCTTTATTATCGTTGATGTAATATAGTGTTTTACAGTGTGAACTGTCTTTAGTATGGAAGTTTTTGTTAAGGAACACCCCAGCAAATAGAATTGATATGACCCTTCTTTTGCCGGCATTGTTATTACTATACGTGCTATGGGCCGAGCGGTACTAGGGACAAAAGCGATAATTGTCATTCCCATTCTCATATGGAGCCCCATTTATTACTTATGCAATAGCGTTAACCTGTGTAGCAGCAGCTGTCACCTGGGACTCGGGTCAGAATAATCCTTGACTCGACGAAGAAGGAATATCAAAGGTTCCATGTGCACAGTATGGTGTGTGGCTGTGTACGTGGGCCAAGTTGATGTGAGTACCATATTTTGGACGGCACTGAAGGTAGCAATTTTGCATTAACATAAGGCAATGTCCTTTACCTACCTCAGATACAAGGTTGAATGATTGGACTAGGATGTGAAACACATCTAGCAACTTATCCATGCTGCAAGCAAAAAATTCAAAGGATTCGTGAGGTAGTTGTTTTACATTAACAAGTTTGCTTAGCAAGAAGTATGAGTTAGAACGGACTGCAGTAAAGAAGCACAAACGAAATCGACTTTCCAACTGAGACCAAGAAGTGAAAGTCTCCTCCCGCTCGAGAATCAGTGACAAATTTAGCAACACCAGCAAAGCGAGACCTCGAAAAACTATCTCAGGCTAGTCTAATTAAGCTAGTCTCCAGGCTCGGCCTCCAGCAGTCTCCACCTCCAAGTCACCAAACTGTCTGCCTTACCATCGAACGTAAGGATGTCGGGGCTAATTTATGTCAGGAGGGGAAGTCATGGTTATAGCCACAGTCATAAATATAACTAATAAAGAACCCTAAAATAAGGTACGACACAATGGTAAATAATGCACGATTAACCTAAGAGACAGAAACTCGGTGTATATGACAAGAACAACAAGAGGAGAGAAACTGATATATAGCACAACAAATCTGCACAAAAATGAAAATGCAAACGCAGAGAATAATATAAACGAAATAAGTTAGTAGAGGAAACTGTCTTTTCTTACATCACAAATTGAATATATGAGATATGGTACATACACACAAACAATAGTGTGTAAAAATTGGTGAAAGAAAAATAACAATGGTACTTAAGATTAAAAATAAAATACACTAGGAAAAGGGAATAAAATGTAATCTGAAAACTGAATTAGCTCCTCAGTCACTGTAGATAGCGTGAGACTAATAATGAGGAGAGAACAAGTAAAATGAATGGGAATGCCAAGCAGGCTGACTCTTGCCTAGTACACTATATCCAGCAAATTACCCACAATTAGTAACAGAAGAGAAGGAAAAATTAAGTACGTAAAATATAAAATAAATGGCATCCGTAAAAAGGGAGAAAATAAAATATACACACAGACCAGAGAAGCCAAATGCCAGAGAATATTATTACACACAATGAAGCTTGATTCCTGTGACTCAGGTAAGATTATTACTGGCATAAGAGGATTGCCTCCTGATGAGCAGGGAATACACACACGAGTCTGCAAAAGTAATGGAATAATAGTAAAAATAATGCTAAAGTTATTAAGTAATTAAAAGTTTGAAGCACAAAAATTGAGCTAGGCGAAACATAGACTAATATGCAGAAATGAATTGTAAAAGCAAACCAATGCATGTAATGTATGTTAGAAATATTCAAGAGACTGGGTAGTAACTTTTCCCCGTTTCGAGTGGCTCTGTGACCCAGGGGGTCATCCTGAGACTGATCCACCCCCTCTCTGGCAGTAGGGGGTATGAGGGGGAGGGGGATAATGGCCTTTCCCACCACCTCAGAGTGCCATAGTGAAATGCCTACGCTTAGGCCTTCGTAACGTTAGAAATGAGACCTAATTATGAAGGTCATTTAGCTGACATTTGACATGTTGAGAGCTCTTCAATAATTATCTTTATTATCAATATCTGGCAACTATTACGAACACAGGTAAAGAATGGCCTGTGAGACCTGGTCGTAATGATAAATTGGAGCAAACAAACTCAGCAGTAGACTATAATGTATATTTTGCCTTCACCCACTATATACAGGTATGTACACTATGTACAGTATGTATAGATAGAAAAATAAGTGTACACCACGGTGCAAGATGGCAAAGCAGAAGCCAGAGAGAGAGAGAGAGAGAGTGCACCGTACTCAACCAGCAGCTAGGCAAGTCTGCCAGTGCTTACCACAAGTGAACCACGTTGCTTCAGCTTTGGCGGGCTTGTCTGTGATTGGTCAATGAACCAAGGTACTGATTTAACTATGGGTACCCTATTAAACTCTTAGCAAGTATCAGAGCTAGGGCTTCTTTCTCAATGGTGGCGTAGGCCCTTTGGTAAGGTTGATACTTGGCAGAGAAGTAAGTAACAGGCTGCAATCACTCTTTCTCAGATTTTTGTAGTACTGTCCCTACCCCTGACTCGCATGCTTCAACCTGTAGTACAAAAGGTTTTGAAAAATCGGGAGACAGGAGAATGGGTGCAGTACAAAGCCGTTTGGCTTTATTAAATGCGTGATGACACTCTGGGATCCATTGAAATTTTTGTTTCTGACTGGTAAGTGAGGTTAAGGGGCTACAACATCTGCAAAGTTCTTACAGAATCGTTTGTAGAAACCTACCATCTGTAAGAAACGCTGGGGGGATTTTCTATCATGAGGTACTTGGTAATTGTTAATGGCAAGAATTTTAGCAAACTTAGGGGCTACTTTACCATTGCCTACTTCATGGGCCAAAAAAATAATAGTAGACTGACCAAAGGATGACTTACACAAATTAACAGTTAACTGGAAACTCTTAAACTTCTCAAAGAGAACTTTAAGTGGGGAAACATGTTGGTCCCACGTATCAGAAACTACTACCCTATTGATTGTTAAACCCTTAGCACCCGGTTTGCTGGTTGGGAGGCAGCCTATATGGGAGTGTGACATACGCCGAATAAATTGTAACATACTTTTTGCATGCCACAACAACATTGCCCCACGGCAGAACTGGCACGTGTAGGCTGGGCTGACTTTGAATACCTAGGGCAGACATGGTAGTTTGTAACTGTTGAATAATAATGCTAAATTAGTTCAGTAATATGACGCCTCTAATTGTTGTGTGCTCTGACATCTGTCCGAGTCAGTGTTATAGGCAGACCCCTAGGACTTAAGCCAAAGTCTACACTCAGAGTATGGGGCTGTGACCTGGTGGTCATAGTCAGTGCATAGATTAAACAGAGTAAGTATAATGAGTGAGGACATTCACATATGACATCTGCTAAGCATTCAACAGGACATAATTAAATAGGGGTCCTGTTCTGATCTCCCCACGAATCCAAGACCACCAAACCCTCAGATACAGTTGATGCTCCTGATAAATCAGGTCAAAAAAAAAATCTCCTTACTTAGTTCATAAAGCAGATTGCATTCCATTATCTTGTGCAAAGCAGTGGGGACCTAAATGATTTGGTTGGTGTAGGGTAAGTGGGAGCCAGTTCCAGAGCTGGTCAAAGTGTCGTCCCAATGCGTTGTGGATCTACCCTTGTACCACCCCAAGCTTCATGCGTTGTGGATCTACCCTTGTACCACCCCAAGCTTCATGCGTTGTGGATCTACCCTTGTACCACCCCAAGCTTCATGCGTTGTGGATCTACCCTTGTACCACCCCAAGCTTCATGCGTTGTGGATCTACCCTTGTACCACCCCAAGCTTCATGCGTTGTGGATCTACCCTTGTACCACCCCAAGCTTCATGCGTTGTGGATCTACCCTTGTACCACCCCAAGCTTCATGCAACAACCAGTTATGCTGGAACATTCAGCCTGGGAACAAATCAAGTGTCATCAAGGGCAGAGTCGAGTGAAAGTTGAACTTTGGAAAACATCGAAGAAAGGCAGTTAGTTCTTTACTACTAAAACTGCTTCACGTAGTCATGGGAATGGTGAATTACCTCAAGTACTAATTTGCGTTCAGTCATGGGACAGCAACAAATGTCAAACTTCTAAATTCTCAGCACCGAACTCGGAATGCAAGACTCGCTGCCAATTGACGAAATTATATATGACTCTGCATCATTGATGCACTTGCCTTCCAGTGTGTGGAAGTTATGTACATCTTTGTGAGTACATCCCTATGCATCGTAGGGGACTGTGCTGGACATCCCCACGTTGCACAGTGTTATTGTTAATATTTCATAACTGTGCTTGTCTTATTATCTAATATATTTTTAATTATTATTCCAGTTATTAGTGTTGTTTTAGCGTTTACTGATTTTATTTTAAAGTCAGTTAGTTCATGATAGTATTTCAGTTCAATATTATTTACACACGTGCCGGTAATTAATTAAAATAGAAGAAGAAACAAATTTGATCAATATCACTCTTTCAGCATCCCATCTGTGGAAGCACTGGTTAGATAAGTACACTTTCCTGCATGATAATAAACACATGCTAACAAAGAGCTGTACTTATCTTTTAACAGCACGATTTGCAGCAGCCTCTTCCTGGTATCGCCTTCGTAGTTGCTGTAGCAGTGTCCACATTGGCTGGTGATGACTGAGTAAAAACATCATATTTTTGCCCCAAAGGAGCATATATTTCAGCATATCACATTTGATTGCGTGTGATGCCGATGGATACACACTGGTGTTTTGTGGATGGTATATACATTACGGCCTAGAATAGGTCAGCCCTAATCACCTTGTGTTTACCTATGGACTACAGTGCATATTTAGTGAATACAAGTGAGAGAAGGACTTACCTTGCTCATGTAACTGGAGCTTATGGCGTTAACTACACCACGTAGGCCGAGAATGTTGTCTTGGTGTTGAATGTTGCACTAGTGTTCATCACAACATGTCGGAAATGTTTGCTGCAATCACTCGCAATACCGGTTACACGCTATTGTCATTCAATACCATCATTTGTTCATAGTTTCGTGGAATTATTCACAGTAGGGAGAAAGCTACATAGCACTGTATACTTCAGCACTCCCAATGTTCAATCAAGAAAGTCACACGGAAATGCTATAAACACTACATGATTAGTTCTACCACGAATTTCCTGACTCGTATAAGGGAACTAGTCGAACTTTCCTAGTTTCCTGAGATTGTCAGAATGAGCAAGAGTCAAGAACGCATTGGTCACTACTGTCTCTTTGTCTTTTAGCGATAGGGTGGCAATGTCCTCTCTGGCACACACGCCTTGTTCCTTCCTTGAAGCAATCTGCCCCAGCCCCCCTCCTTAGCGCCCTCGTTCGTCTTACACACAAAGAGAATGCTGATTTCAGCTTTATATACCTTCTACATATTGCAACAAGGATTAACACAAAAGGGCCTATTCCTTGTCTTTTGGTCGTGGGCTAATAGTTATAATGCCCCTGAACTGTATACTAAGTAGGGTGCAGGATTTCCTTTAAATTTCCTGCTATAGGGAAAGAGTAATTACTCTCATTTAACCCTCATTGTGTAGCTGCTCAGAAATTCTAGCAAGGAGAGGTTGTGCACGATGAAGCCTGATACATACATCTGCTTCTAATAAAGCTGTTGTGGGACAAAGTAGGGGCTGAGAAGGGGCTATGGGGCTGAGAGATACCCATTTACTGGAGAATTTTCTCCACAACGTCTAAATAAGCCAGAAAGACGAGAGATTCTGTACTGAGCATGAGACAACCTTTGTTACGTGTGCGTGACACTCATCCTGAGACCAGTCCAAGAATATTCTTCTCTCCCAGCCCTGGTAAGTTTCAATCAGACACTGGTTATTATATTTATGTAGAAACGCAAAATCCGTAGGGGTTTTATAACGCCTAAGAAATAGGGGAAAATCAGGCTTGATCCAAGGAAGGACAGGATAATTCCAATGACAAGGATCAAGAGCCCTTCACTAGCAACAAGGTACTCACTTGAAGAAGGGAAGGGAAGCTGGTCTATGGTAACTAGTTAAACACAAACAAAACAAAACAAGAACTAATAAGCAGAAACGACTTCTTAAGACACTGACACTGGTAATAAAAACAAGCCATGCAGGGACACTGCTTCTAACTTCTTAATTTTGATTTTTATCTGTCCAGCACGTATTGTCTTGATAAATTAGACACATGTGCAACACTTGGGTATCTTTACTGAGAAAACGTTTCGCCACACAGTGGCTTCATCAGTCCAATACAAAGAGGAATGGTGAAGATCAGAAAGAGTTTGAAGTAATCAGTCCCTTAGCCTGGAGTCGATGTAACCAGTACATCAATCTTGAAAAGAGTACAGAATATGCACGTAGAGGTGTCTCATATACTGTAGACTGGTGAGGTGCAGCAGTCGCAGGAGATATCACATTGGACAAATCCACATGTGGAAGTAGGTCATGCCTATAGGTTAGGTAAGTGAAGAATTCCCTGTATCAAGATCTCAACAAATCTGAGGTGTCTGACAGGAATGTAAACAAATGGTTCAGAGAAGCGACAAGTTTAATTAAATGGTTCATCTAAATGGCTTTATCTACATTCCTGTCAGACACAGCAACATCTTATGACGATCTTGATCAGGGAAATTTTTCCCTTTCCCAACCTTTGACATGATCTACTTCTAGATGTGGATTTTTCCAATGTGTATCTCCCAACTTTTCCCACCTTAAAACCACTTTGGGATGTGCTGTATTCTTTTTTAAAATGGACTGATTCTAGACTCCAGGGTGAGGGTGATTTAAACTCCTTCTGATCTTCACTATTCTTCTTTGTATAGGACATGAAGCCACTGTGTGGGAAAATTTTAAAAAAGATACCGAA
>WNWK01013238.1:2500-5000 GCA_009830355.1 Cherax destructor
TGTGCCTGATCCTCTAGCTTTTGCATTAACCTCATGTGAGGAACTGTGTCGAACGCCTTCTAGCAGTCCAAGAAAATGCAGTCTATCCACCCCTCTCTCTCTCTCGTGTCTTACTTCTGTTACCTTGTCATAAAACTCGTGCTGGTTGTCGTTTATAAGCTTGTGTCTTTCTAGGTGCTCCACCACTCTCCTCCTGATGATCTTCTCCATGACTTTGCATACTATACACACCTCAGGTAGTTGCCCAGTTTCAATGGAAGTGTTGAAGATTTGTGTTAGTGGCACACACAACATCTCTGCTCCCTCTCTAAGGACCCACGGAGAAATGTTGTCAGGTCCCACCGCTTTTGAGGTATCGAGTTCACATAGCAGCTTCTTCACCTCCTCCTCGGTTGTGTGTATTTCATCCAGCACTTGTTGGTATACCTCCCTATTCTGAATTCCTGGAGTCCTTCCTGTCTCCTTGTAAATATTCTTTAAATCTCATGTTGAGCTCCTCACATACCTCTTGGTCGTTTATTGTGAACTCCCACCTTCCTTTCTCAGCCTGATTACCTGGTCCTTGACTGTTGTTTTCCTCCTGATGTGGCTGTACAACAGCTTGTGTGTGTGTGTGGTGTGTGCGTGCATGTGTGTGTGTGTGTGTGCGTGTGTACTCACCTAATTGTGGTTGCAGGGGTCGAGACTCAGCTCCTGGCCCCTCGCCTCCTCGCTTTCTCCGCTACTGGGTCTCTGCTCTCCCTGCTCCATGAGCTTTATCATACCTCGTCTTAAAACTATGTATTGTTCCTGCCTCCACTATATCTTTCTCTAGACTATTCCACTTCCTGACTACTCTGTGGCTGAAGAAATGCTTCCTAACATCCCTTTGACTCATCTGAGTCTTCAGCTTCCAGTTGTGTCCCCTTGTTTCTGTGTTCCCTCTCTGGAACATTCTGTCACTGTCTACCTTGTCGATTCCCCGCAGTATTTTGTATGTCGTTATCCTGTCTCCTCTGACCCTTCTTTCCTCCAGTGTTGTTAGTCCTATTTCCCTCAACCTTTCTTCATAGGACAGTCCCTAAGTTGTGGAACCTAGCCTTGTCGCAAACCTTTGCACTTTCTCTAGTTTCTTTACGTGCTTGACCAGGTGTGGGTTCCAGACTGGTGCTGCATATTCTAGTATGGGCCTGACGTACACGGTGTACAGTGTCTTGAACGATTCCTTGTTAAGGTAACGGAACGCTAATCTTAGGTTTGCCAGTCGCCCATATGCTGCCGCAGTTATCTGGTTGATGTGTGCCTCCAGAGACGTGCTTGGCGTTATACACACCCCAAGGTCTTTCTCCTTTGCCGAGGTTTGTAGCCTTTGTCCGCCTAGCCTGTACTTTGTCAGCGGTCTTCTTTGCACATCTCCGATCTTCATGACTTTGCATTTGTGTGTGTGTGTGTGTGTGTGTGTGTGTGTGTGTGTGTGTACTCACCTAATTGTACTCACCTAATTGTGGTTGCAGGGGTCGAGACTCAGCTCCTGGCCCCGCCTTTGCACTGTCCGCTACTGGGTCTCTGCTCTCCCTGCTCCATGAGCTTTATCATACCTTGTCTTAAAACTATGTATGGTTCCCGCCTCCACTATATCGTTCGCTAAACTATTCCCCTTCCTAACTACTCTATGGCTGAAGAAATGCTTCCTAACATCACTCTGACTCATCTGAGTCTTCAGCTTCCAGTTGTGTCCCCTTGTTTCTGTGTTTCCTCTCTGGAACATCTTGTCACTATCTACCTTGTCGATTCCCCGCAGTATTTTGTATGTCGTTATCATGTCTCCTCTAACCCTTCTGTCCTCCAGTGTTGTTAGTCCTATTTCCCTCAACCTTTCTTCATAGGGCAGTCCCCTGAGCTGTGGAACTAGCCTTGTCGTAAACCTTTGCACTTTCTCTAATTTCTTGACGTGCTTGACCAGGTGTGGGTTCCAGACTGGTGCTGCATACTCTAGTATGGGCCTGACGTACACGGTGTACAGTGTCTTGAACGATTCCTTGTTAAGGGAACGGAACGCTAATCTTAGGTTTGCCAGTCGCCCATATGCTGCCGCGGTTATCTGGTTGATGTGTGTTTCCGGAGACGTGATTGGTGTTATACTCACCCCAAGGTCTTTCTCCTTTGATGAGGTTTGTAGCCTTTGTCCACCTAGCCTGTACTCTGTCAGCAGTCTTCTTTGCCCTTCTCCGATCTTCATGACTTTGCATTTGGTGGGGTTAAATTCGAGCAGCCAGTTGCTAGACCAGATGTCAAGCTTGTCCAGGTCTCTTTGAAGTCCGGCTTGGTCTTCATCCGATGTGATTCTCCTCATTAATTTCACATCATCTGCGAAAAGAGACACTTCTGAGTCTATCCCGTCCGTCATGTCATTCACATATAGCAAGAATAGCACTGGTCCTAGGACTGACCCCTGCGGTACACCGCTCGTCACAGGCGCCCACTGTGATACCTCATCACGCACTATGACCTGTTGTTGTCT
>WNWK01013238.1:10000-30000 GCA_009830355.1 Cherax destructor
CCAGGTACACTCAACAGACTTATTCCCTATAATTTTTGCACTCTCTTTTGTCCCCTTTGCCTTTATACAAAGGAACAATACACGCTCTCTGCCAATCCTAGGTACCTTACCCTCTTCCATACATTTATTAAATAATAGCACCAACCACTCCAAAATTATATCCCCACCTGCTTTTAACATTTCTATCTTTATCCCATCAATCCCAGCTGCCTTACCCCTTTCATTCTACCCACTGCCTCACGAACTTCCCTACACCCACAACTGGCTCTTCCACACTCCTACAAGATGTTATTCCTCCTTGCCCTACACACGAAATCACAGCTTCCTGTCTTCATCAACATTTAACAAATCCTCAAAATATTCTCTCCATCTTCCGATACCTCTAACTCTCCATTTAATAACTCTCTCTCCTATTTTTAACTGTCAAATCCATTTGTTCTCTAGGCTTCCTCCCAAATTATTAATCTCATTCCAAAACTTTTCTTATTTTCAACAAAATTTGCTGATAACATCTCACCCACTCTCTCATCTGCTCTCTTTTACATTGCTTCACCACTCTTTTAACCTCTCTTTTCTCTCCATATACTCTTCCCTCCTTGCATCACTTCTACTTTGTAAAAACCTCTCATATGCTAACTTTTCTCCCTTACTACTCTCTTTACATCATCATTCCACCAATCGCTCCTCTTCCTCCCGCACCCACTCGCCTGTAACCACAAACTTCTGCTGAACACTCTAACACTACATTTTAAATCTACCCCATACATTTTCGACCCCATTGCCTACACTCTCACTAGCCCATCTATCCTCCAATAGTTGTTTATATCTTACCCTAACTGCTCTCTTTTAGTTTATAAACCTTCACCTCTCTTTTACTTACTGATTCTATTTTCCTTGTATCCCATCTACCTTTTACTCCCACTGTAGCTATAACTAAAAGTGATCTGATATATCTGTAGCCCCTCTATAAACATGTACATCCTGAAGTCTACTCAACAGTCTTTTATCTACCAATACATAGTCCAACAAACTACTGTCATTACGCCCTACATCATATCTTGTATACTTATTTATCCTCTTTTTCTTAAAATATGTATTACCTATAACTAAACCCCTTTCTATACAAAGTTCAATCAAAGGGCTCCCATTATCATTTACACCTGGCACCCCAAACTTACCTACTACACCCTCTCTGCATGTTTCTCCCACTTTAGCATTTAGGTCCCCTACCACAATTACTCTCTCATTTGGTTCAAAAGTTCCTATACATTCGCTTAACATTTCCCAAAATCTCTCTCTCTCCTCTACACTCCTCTCTTCTCCAGGTGCATACACGCTTATTATGACCCACTTTTCGCATCCGACCCTTATTTTAATCCACATAATCCTTGAATTTACACATTTATATTCCTCTTTTCCTTCCATAACTGATCCTTCAACATTATTGCTACCCTTCCTTAGCTCTAACTCTCTCAGATACTCCTGACTTAATCCCATTTATTTCTCCCCACTGAAACTCGCCTACCCCTTCAGCTTTGTTTCGCTTAGGCCAGGACATCCAACTTCTTTTCATTCATAACATCGGCAATCATCTCTTTCTTATCATCGCACTTACATCCACGCACATTCAGACAACCCAATTTTATAAAGTTTTTCTTCTTCTTGTTTTTAGTGGATTTGTACAGGAGAAGGGGTTACTAGCCCATTGCTCCCGGCATCTTAGTCGCCTCATATATATATATATATATATATACATATATATATATATATATATATATATATATATATATATATATATATATACATATATATCTCAGTGGATATACACTGAGACGTGTATATACCTCAGTGTATATACAATGAGAGGTGTATATCTGTCAGTGTATATACACAGAATGGTGCTAATCACTCAGTGTATATACATTGAGAGGTGTATATCTGTCAGTGTATATACACAAAATGGTGCTAATCTCTCATTGTATATACACTGAGAGGTGTATATCTCAGTGTATATACACAAAGAGGTGAATACCTCGCAAATTCTATTCATCATGAGTGAATCTAATATATATAACCCTGAACTAATATACATATTAAAATCAGTACTATTTTTGATATATCAGGGTTATATAAACTAGATTCATTTGTAATGAATAGATTTTGACAGGAATTTAAGCAAAGCCTAACGAGTCACTCATAAGAAAAATATTTGCTCAGGTATCCCGTGGTCTGGTTGGCAACGCTCTCACCTCACAGAGTGTTCATGGTTCGATCCCCGGCACGGGTGGAAACATTGGGTGTGTTTTCCTACACCTAGTGTCACTTTTCACCTAGCAGTAAGTAGGTACCTGGGTGCTAGTTACCTTACAACTGCTGTCACTGGTCACCTAGCAGTAAGTAGGTACCTGGGTGTTAGTCACCTTACACCTGCTGTCACTGTTCACCTAGCAGTAAGTAGGTACCTGGGTGTTAGGTGACTGGTGTGGGTGGCATCCTGGGGGACAAGATTGAAATTCCACAATGGAAATAAGAGAGACAGTCCTCGGTGAAGCACTGACTTTCTTGGGTTATCCTGGCTGGCTAACACCCCTACCCTGGGTTATCTTGGCTGGCTAACCCTCCCTACCTTGGGTTATCTTGGCTGGCTAACCCTCCCTACCTTGGGTTATCTTGGCTGGCTAACCTTCCCTACCCAGGGTTATCCTGGCTGGCTAACCCTCCCTACCCTGGGTTATCCTGGCTGGCTAACCCTCCCTACCTTGGGTTATCTTGGCTGGCTAACCCTCCTACCCTGGGTTATCCTGGCTGGCTAACCCTCCCTACCTTGGGTTATCTTGGCTGGCTAACCCTCACTACCTTGGGTTATCTTGGCTGGCTAACCCTCCCTACCCAGGGTTATCCTGGCTGGCTAACCCTCCCTACCCTGGGTTATCCTCGCTGGCTAACCCTCCCTACCTTGGGTTATCTTTGCTGGCTAACCCTCCCTACCCTGGGTTATCCTGGCTGGCTAACCCTCCCTACCCTGGGTTATCCTGGCTGGCTAACCCTCCCTACCCTGGGTTATCCTGGCTGGTTAACCCTTCCTCCCTTGGGTTATCCTGGATGGTTATCCCTCCCTACCCTGGGTTGTATTGGCTGACTAACCCTCCCTACCCTGGGTTATCATGGCTGGCTAACCCTCCCTACCCTGGGATATCCTGTCTGGCTAACCCTCCCTACCCTGGGTTATCCTGGCTGGCTAACCCTCCCTACCCTGGGTTATCCTGGCTGGCTAACCCTTCCTACCCTGGTTATCCTGCTGGCTAACCCTCCCTACCTTGGGTTATCTGGCTGGCTAACCCTCCCTACCTTGGGTTATCTTGGCTGGCTAACCCTCCCTACCCTGGGTTATCCTGGCTGGCTAACCCTCCTACCTGGGTTATCTTGGCTGGCTAACCCTCACTACCTAGGTTATCTTGGCTGGCTAACCCTCCCTACCCAGGGTTATCCTGGCTGGCTAACCCTCCCTACCCTGGGTTATCCTCGCTGGCTAACCCTCCCTACCTTGGGTTATCTTTGCTGGCTAACCCTCCCTACCCTGGGTTATCCTGGCTGGCTAACCCTCCCTACCCTGGGTTATCCTGGCTGGCTAACCCTCCCTACCCTGGGTTATCCTGGCTGGTTAACCCTTCCTCCCTGGGTTATCCTGGATGGTTATCCCTCCTACCCTGGGTTGTTTGGCTGACTAACCCTCCCTACCCTGGGTTATCATGGCTGGCTAACCCTCCCTACCCTGGGATATCCTGTCTGGCTAACCCTCCCTACCCTGGGTTATCCTGGCTGGCTAACCCTCCCTACCCTGGGTTATCCTGGCTGGCTAACCCTTCCTACCCTGGGTTATCCTGTCTGGCTAACCCTCCCTACCCTGGGTTATTCTGGCTGGCTAACCCTCCCTACCTTGGGTTATCCTGGCTGGCTAGCCCTCCCTACCTTGGGTTATCATGTCTTGTTAACCCTCCTTACCCTGGGTTATCCTGGCTGGCTAACCCTCCCTACCCTGGGTTATCCTGGCTGGCTAACCCTCCCTACCCTGGGTTATCCTGGCTGGGTAACCCTCCCTACCCTGGGTTATTCTGTCTAGTTAACGCTCCCTACCCTGTGTTATCCTGGCTGGCTAACCCTCACTACCCTGGGTTATCCTGGCTGGCTAATCCTCCCTACCCTGGGTTATCCTGGCTGGCTAACCCTCCCTATCCTGGGTTATCCTGTCTGGTTAACCCTCCCTACTCCGGTTTATCCTAGCTGGCTAACCCTTCCTACCCTGGGTTATCCTGTCTGGTTAACCCTCCCTACCCTGGGTTATTCTGGCTGGCTAACCCTCCCTACCGTGGGTTATCCTGATTGGCTAACCCTCCCTACCCTGGGTTATCCTGGCTGGCTAACCCTCCCTACCCTGGGTTATCTTGGCTGGCTAATTCTCCCTAAACTGGGTTATTCTAGCTGGCTAACCCTCCCTACCCTGGGTTATTTGGCTGGCTAACACTCCTTTTCCTCGGTTATCCTGTCTGGTTAACCCTCCCTACCCTGGGTTATCCTGGCTGGCTAACCCTCCCTACCCTGGGTTATTCTAGCTGGCTAACCTTCCTACCCTGGGTTATCCTGGCTGGCTAACCCTCCCTACCCTGGGTTATCCTGGCTGGCTAACCCTCCCTACCCTGGGTTATCCTGGCTGGCTAACCTTCCCTACCCTGGGTTATCCTGGCTGGCTAACCCTCCATACCCTGGGTTATCCTGCCTGGTTAACCCTTCCTACCCTGGGTTATCCTGGCTGGCTAACCCCTCCTTACCCTGGGTTACCCTGGCTGGCTAACCCTCCCTACCCTGGGTTATCCTGGCTGATTAACCCTCCTTACACCGGGTTATCCTGGCTGGCTAACCCTCCCTACCCTGGGTTGTCCTGGCTGGCTAACCTTCCCACCCTGGGTTATCCTGGCTGGCTAACCCTCCCTAAACTAGGTTATTCTAGCTGGCTAACCCTCCCTACCTTGGTTGGGTTATCCTGGCTGGCTAACCCTCCCTACCCTGGGTTATCCTGGCTGGCTAACCCTCCGGGGTTAAAAATCCCAACAAAGTCATATCTTACTTGACAAGTGACCTGACCAAATATTTACAACCCGTCCCATGCTTGGTTTGACGGGTCGTCTGTGAGGTGATATCTCAGCCTTATAAGCCTTCTGTACTATAATTTTTACTATTCCTTGATAATGTGATATATCGCATCGTGTGTGTGTGTGTGTGTGTGTGTGTGTGTGTGAGAGTGTGTGTGTGTGTGTGTGTGTGTGTGTACTCACCTAGTTGTGGTTGCAGGGGTCGAGTCAAAGCTCCTGGCCCCGCCTCTTCACTGGCCGCTACTGGGTCACTCTCCCTGCGCCATGAGCTTTATCATACCTCTGCTTAAAGCTATGTATAGAGCCTGCCTCCACTACATCGCTTCCTAAACTATTCCACTTCCGACAACTCTGTGACTGAAGAAATACTTCCTAACATCTCTGTGATTCATCTGAGTCTTCAACTTCCATCTGTGTCCCCTTGTTGTTGTGTCCCATCTCTGGAACATTCTGTCTCTGTCCACTTTGTCAATTCCTCTCAGTATCTTATATGTTGTTATCATGTCTCCCCTATCTCTCCTGTCCTCCAGTGTCGTCAGGTCGATTTCCCTTAACCTCCCTCGTAGGACATACCCTTAGCTCCGGGACTAGTCTTGTTGCAAACCTTTGCACTTTCTCGAGCTTCTTCACATGCTTGGCTAGGTGTGGGTTCCAAACTGGTGCTGCATACTCCAATATGGGCCTAACGTACACAGTGTACAGGGTCCTGAACGATTCTTTATTAAGATGTCGGAATGCTGTTCTTAGGTTTGCTAGGCGCCCATATGCTGCAGCAGTTATTTGGTTGATGTGCGCCTCAGGAGATGTGTCTGGTGTTATACTCACCCCAAGATCTTTTCCTTGATTGAGGTTTGCAGTCTCTGGCCCCCTAGGCTGTACTCCGTCTGCGGTCTTCTTTGCCCTTCCCCAATCTTCATGACTTTGCACTTGGTGGGGTTGAACTCCAGGAGCCAGTTGCTGGACCAGGCTTGCAGGCTGTCCAGATCCCTTGTAGTTCTGCCTGGTCCTCGTCCGATTGAATTCTTCTCATCAACTTCACATCATCTGCAAACAGGGACACTTCGGAGTCTATTCCTTCCGTCATGTCGTTCACAAATACCAGAAACAGCACTGGTCCCAGGACTGACCCCTGTGGAACCCCGCTCGTCACCGGCGCCCACTCTGACACCTCGCCACGTACCATGACTCGCTGCTGTCTCCCTGACAGGTATTCCCTGATCCAATGTAGTGCCTTCCTGTTACCCCTGCCTGGTCATCCAGCTTCTGCACTAATCTCTGTGTGGGACTGTGTCAAACGCCTTCTTACAGTCCAGGAATATGCAATCTACCACCCCTCTCTCTTGTCTTACTGCTGTCACCCTGTCATAGAACTCCAGTAGGTTTATGACAGAGGATTTCCGTCCCTGAAACCGTGTTGGCCGTCGTTGATAAGCTCATTCCTTTCTAGGTGCTCCACCACTCTTCTCCTGATAATCTTCTCCATGACCTTGCATACTATACATGTCAGTGACATTGGTCTGTAGTTTAGTGCTACGTTCCTGTCTCCTTTTTTAAAAATTGGGACTACATTTGCTGTCTTCCAAACCTCAGGTAGTTGCCCTGTTTCGATAGATGTGTTGAAGATCGTTGTTAGGGGTACACATAGCTCCTCTGCTCCCTCTCTCAGGACCCATGGAGAGATGTTATCTGGCCCCATCGCCTTTGAAGTGTGAAGTGTGTGTGTGTGTGTGTGTGAGTGTGTGTGTGTGTGTGTGAGTGTGTGTGTGTGTGTGTGTGTGTGTGTGTGAGTGTGTGTGTGTGTGTGTGTGTGTGTGTGTGTGTGAGTGTGTGTGTGTGTGTGTGTGTGTGTGTGTGTGTGTGTGTGTGTGTGTGTGTGTGTGTGTGTGTGTGTGTGTGTGTGTGTGTGTGTGTGTGTGTGTGTGAGTGTGTGTGTGTATGATCTCCCTCACTCCACAATGCCTCCATCATCTCCCTCACTCCACACTGCCTCCATCATCTCCCTCACTCTCTTACAATGTCTCCTCTCCAAGTTTATCCATTTGTCTTATTCTATTCTCCCTCCCACTTCCCTCCCTCCCTCCCTCTCTGTTTCTCTGCTTATCTCCATTTTACATCTCTCCCTTCCTCTCCTTGTCTTCCTTCATGTACCTTCATATTTCTCTCTGCCTAACTTCTTGCCTCCCTCCCTGCCTCCCTTCCTACCTCTTCCTGCCTCCCTTTCTTCCTCTCCCTGTTTCCCTTCCTGCCTCTCCCTGTCTTCCTTCCTGCTTCTTCCTGCATCTCCCTGTCTCACTGGCTCCCTTCCTGTTTCCCTTCCTGCCTCCCTTCTTGTCTCTTCCTGCTTCTCCCTGTCTCCCTGTATTGCGCCCCTTGAATTGGGCCTCAATGTATATAATGTATATTTCCATTTTCTATAATTTTATATTGCGAATATTCTCGATTATAGCTAAATCGTTAATATTTTGCTTTATATTATTATTAGACTATTATTTAAATTAGCTATATTTATTAGGTAGGATGTAATATTGTTGTGTTTGAGAGTGTGTAGTAACTGCCTTGGAGTTGGCAAACGACTGTTACGCTGCCGGCGTCTAGTTGCTGGGAGGAGTCAGTCTCTGGACACACCTGAGCTGGGTGGTTGTTCCTCCTTCCTCTCTCTCTCTGGCCTGCTGACCTCGTCGAGTCAACACCTCACTCCATTTCTACTTGTTTTCTCGACATTAGACTCTGTTGGGTAGAGTATGCATTCGATGGTGAGGCGAATCATACTTCTCAGAACTCTGTGTAACTCTGTTCACAGAGAATAGACTAGACAGTGATTTTTCGACGTTTTTCTGGGTTGTGTGTCACTGACACTCTTTGTAACTCAGGTCTCAAGCTATAGCTCAGGACCTAATTCGATAAGGCATCTGTGCACCGCCACAGTTTGGGATTGTTTATGTTGAACTTAGCTTCAGTAGAAAGGGAGTTTTGTGACTGTTTTGGAGGATCTATTGATGGTCCCCAGTTAGGGTCGATTTTCTATCTCCTTGTTCCTGACGCTGTGTTGCTGTTGCCTGTTATAGTGCTGTTCTGCGAAGTGGTCATTTTACTAGACAATCAAGCTGTTCTGGTTGTCTGTTTGTTAGAACAGCTAGCTTTAGAGTTGTTCTGTCGTACACTGGTTGAGTCGAGTCATAGTTACCGGGAGCACACTCGTACACACATTTATTATTATTTGTATATATTATTGTAATTACTGACATTGTACCTGATGGTACTTCTGAGTCATTTATATATATATGTGCCCTCAGCACAGACTTATTGTATATGAGAGCAGTGTAGGAGCTACCCTCCTAATTAACCTCCTAATTGATATCTTAATTAATATCTTTATATTTGATTTACTTTGCTACCCTAGATTTTCTCACTTTGATAATAAACCTTTTAAATATATCTGTTTGGTTAGTACCCTATCAGTTGCAATCCTCTTAATCTATATAATATGTCGGATAACTGGACCAGGATACTGACTTTGTTGCAAAAGCCCAGTAACAGGCTGGATGCTAGAAGGGCTTTCCTTTCTAGTGTTCACTGGAGATATCTATTATTAATAGATATCGTGTCATTTTGTAACACCCTGTCTCACTGGCTTCCTTTCTGTCTCCCTCCCTGCCTCCCTTCTCGTCTCTTTCTGCATCTCCCTGTCTCCCTCCCTGCCTCCATTCTTGTCTCTTCCTGCCTCTCCCTGGCTCAGCTGGTAAGATGTTAATGCACTGTTTGGCTCCATGTTAATGTGGCACTGTTTGTCTCCCTGTTAATGTGGCACTGTTTGGCTCCCTGTTAATGTGGCACTGTTTGGCTTCATGTTAATGTGGCACTGTTTGGCTTACTGTCAATGTGGCACTGTTTGGCTTACTATTAATGTGGCACTGTTTGGCTTACTCTTAATGTGGCACTGTTTGGTTTCCTGTTAACATGGCACTGTTTGGCTTACTCTTAATATGGCACTGTTTGGTTCCTGTTAATGTGGCACTGTTTGGCTCATTGTTGACATGGCACTGTTTGGCTTACTGTTAATGTGGTACTGTTTGGCTTCCTGTTAAGATGCACTGTTTGGTTTTCTGTTAATGTGGCACTGGATACATGATCTCTGCAGGTGCACAGCAGTCTATCCTCTCTTGCAGGAGAATCTGCAACATAATATATTCACATGTATGAGGAAGCTTGTATTTCCTAAGACCAGTAAAAAGTCATAATAATATGCCTCTAACATTATAATACAGCTAGAGACATTAGACACAATAACCTTTGAATCAAGGAATCAGCACTCTTTTATTCAATTAAGTTACCAGAGCTGACACCTACACCTGTAGGTATTATGTAAATAATCCCAGATTATAATCACGACAAATGAATTGCCTAATTACTATGTATCAAGTGAATGCGTGTCACTAATGAGGTCACGCAGCGTTGAAACAGAACATTGGTGAACGTATCCGTGTGTTCTTCACGAAACTTGAGTCGTAGTCAACAATCTCCAGGAAGAACTGTGGAAGAGATAATACATAACTCTGCCATGCACAGGAGCGTCAGAAAGTCTCCTTGCAGTGAATAATTACAGACATTAGCGAGTGAACAAGTACCACGGCAGAACCTTTATTCTCAAAGTCACTTATTCTGTAAGAATGAACATTAAGGAGAACTGAAACAAAGATACTGTGTGTTATCTCTGCTAGGCAAGGTATCACTAGTGGTTCTCCACACTGTGAACATTATCCACGGATATTGTTCACAAACTGAACTTGTGGCCAAGTGATGGTCAAGTCAGGTCATGTGAAACGTGGCCAGAATGACGAAAGAAGTGAAGATGTCCAATGTCATGTCTTCAATCAATACCGGCGTCATGACATGGTATCAACCAAGCCATCAATACTGGCTTCATGACATGGTATCAACCAAGCCATCAATACCGGCGTCATGACATGGTATCAACCAAGCCATCAATACTGGCTTCATGACATGGTATCAATCAAGCCATCAATACCAGCATCATGACATGGTATCAACCAAGCCATCAATACCGGCGTCATGACATGGTATCAACGAAGCCATCAATACTGGCGTCATGACATAATATCAACAAAGCCATCAATACCGGCGTCAGACATGGTATCAAACTGCCATCAATACCGGCGTCATGGGACATGGTATCAACTCAGCCATCAATAGGGCGTCAGACATGGTATCACCAGCTAATCAATACCACGTCATGACATGGTATCAGCAACCTATCAAAGTCCGACGTCAGTGACACGGTATCAACAAGCCATCAATACTGGCGTCATGACATGGTATCAACCTAAGCCATCAATACCAGCGTCATGACATGGTATCAACAAGCTATCAATACGGCGTCATGACTGGTATCAAGCAGCCATCAAACCGGCGTCATGACATGGTATCAAGCAGCTCATCAATACCGGCGTCATGACATGGTATCAATCAAGCCATCAATACCAGCATCATAACATGGTATCAACCAAGCCATCAATACCGGCGTCATGACATGGTATCAACCAAGCCATCAATACTGGCTTCATGACATGGTATCAATCAAGCCATCAATACCAGCATCATGACATGGTATCAACCAAGCCATCAATACCGGCGTCATGACATGGTATCAACGAAGCCATCAATACTGGCGTCATGACATAATATCAACAAAGCCATCAATACCGGCGTCATGACATGGTATCAACCAAGCCATCAATACCGGCGTCATGACATGGTATCAACCAAGCCATCAATACCGGCGTCATGACATGGTATCAACCAAGCCATCAATACCAGCGTCATGACATGGTATCAACCAAGCCATCAATACCGACGTCATGACACGGTATCAACCAAGCCATCAATACCGGCGTCATGACATGGTATCAACCAAGCCATCAATACCAGCGTCATGACATGGTATCAACCAAGCTATCAATACCGGCGTCATGACATGGTATCAACCAAGCCATCAATACCGGCGTCATGACATGGTATCAACCAAGCCATCAATACCGGCGTCATGACATGGTATCAATCAAGCCATCAATACCAGCATCATAACATGGTATCAACCAAGCCATCAATACCGGCGTCATGACATGGTATCAACCAAGCCATCAATACTGGCTTCATGACATGGTATCAATCAAGCCATCAATACCAGCATCATGACATGGTATCAACCAAGCCATCAATACCGGCGTCATTACATGGTATCAACGAAGCCATCAATACTGGCTTCATGACATGGTCCCCTCAAGGGAGGTTCCTTGATGCTGGTGAGGGGCTCTTGATCTAGGGAATTAGATCTGTGCTCCAGTTCCCAGAATTAAGCCTGAATACCTTCCACATCCCCCCCACAGGTGCTGCATAATCCTAAGGGTTTAGCACTCCCCCTTGATTATAATAATAATAATTCATGACATGGTATCAACCAAGCCATCAATACCGGCGTCATGACATAGTATCAACCAAGCCATCAATACCGGCGTCATGACATGGTATCAACCAAGCCATCAATACCGGCGTCATGACATGGTATCAACCAAGCCATCAATAACAGCATCATGATAAGATATATCATATATGTAATACCCAGGTAAGTACGACCCAGGTAAGTACGACCCAGGTAAGTACGACCCAGGTAAGTACGACTCAGGTAAGTACGACCCAGGTAAGTACGACCCAGGTAAGTACGACCCAGGTAAGTACGACCCAGGTAAGCTCATATTTTAGCGCAGTTTGCTACATCAGATAGTTGTTGAGGTGAGGTTGACAAGACAGACCATACAAGGTCGTGACACCAGGGAGATTACCCACACCCAGGTAAGACTCTGACACCAGGGAGATTACCCACACCCAGGTAAGACTCTGACACCAGGGAGATTACCCACACCCAGGTAAGACTCTGACACCAGGGAGATTACCCACACCCAGGTAAGACTCTGACACCAGGGAGATTACCCACACCCAGGTAAGACTCTGACACCAGGGAGATTACCCACACCCAGGTAAGACTCTGACACCAGGGAGATTACCCACACCCAGGTAAGACTCTGACACCGGGGAGATTACCCACACCCAGGTAAGACTCTGACACCAGGGAGATTACCCACACCCAGGTAAGACTCTGACACCAGGGAGATTACCCACACCCAGGTAAGACTCTGACACCAGGGAGATTACCCACACCCAGGTAAGTCTCACCCACGACTTTCCAGGTGACAGAGAGCGCTGTATAACCCCTGTGGTTTAGCGCTTCTATTTGATTATAATAATAATCCAGGTGACAGACCTCAAATATTTTAGAGTATAGGTCTTCAGGGCGAGTGTTGACCCTGGTCACAATCGCTCTATTACATCCCAGTGGGACTTAGGTGACAGCTCAGGGCCCGGGGGGTAACTGTTGTAGTCTTGAGGTGTCAACGGTAACATGACTTCCCCAAGACCAACAGAGGTATTTTTTATTGTATTCATTCGTATACTCTTCTAAAATCCCGCACAGCACCATTTCCCAATTATGGTGGCACTGTTTCCCTGTTATCGTGGCACTGTTTGGCACTGTGCCTCCTAGGGTGATGGGAAAGAGCTCATAAAAGCCACTGACTACTTCACACACTGCAACATGTTATGGAATGTTGAAGAGAACTGCTCCATCATGTGTTGGTGTTAGTGGTGGTGATGGTATGGTGGAGGTGGTACTTGGGAGTACATTGGAGTACTTGGGAAAGACACACAGCAGAAGACATGAGTCCACACTTAGTCCTTACCTGAGGACATTTCTGTATAGTGTGGGAGATACTTTCTTCACGATGGGAGTGATCCCACTGTCCCAGTTTGCAGTCTCTGCAAGGAGCTGGTCTGCTGGAAGCGTCTGCAAGACCATCTATGCCACTGATTAATTTCTTGCAACAACTTAGGGTCGTTACTTCCTGCAACACATAACAAGAGTACAGAACAATCTACTTCACTAGTTCACTGGAAGCAACACACGAGTACAGAAGCACAGGTAACACTGCCTGTGTTGCCTTGCACAACTCTCGTGTGTACTCACCTAGTTGTGGTTGCAGGGGTCGATTCATAGCTCCTGGCCCCGCCTCTTCACTGGCCGCTATTGGGTCACTCTCCCTGCGCCATGAGCTTAATCATACCTCTTCTTAAAGCTATGTATGGAACCTGCCTCCACTACATCGCTTCCCAAACTATTCCACTTCCTGACAACTCTGTGACTGAAGAAATACTTCCTAACATCCCTGTGATTCATTTGAGTCTTCAACTTCCAACTGTGTCCCCTTGTTGCTGTGTTCCATCTCTGGAACATTCTGTCTCCGTCCACCTTGTCAATTCCTCTCAGTATCTTATATGTTGTTATCATGTGTCCCCTATCTCTCCTGTCCTCCAGTGTCGTCAGGTCGATTTCCCTTAACCTCTCCTCGTAGGACATACCCCTTAGCTCTGGGACTAGTCTTGTTGCAAACCTTTGCACTTTCTCTAGCTTCTTTACGTGCTTGGCTAGGTGTGGGTTCCAAATGGTACTGCATACTCTAGTATGGGCCTAACGTACACAGTATATAGGGTGTGTGTGTGTGTGTGTGTGTGTGTGTGTGTGTGTGTGTGTGTGTGAAAAATACGCTTTGTACTCAGACTCACACAGATAGAGTACACAACACAGAGTACACAACACAGACTCACACAGATAGAGTACACAACACAGACTCACACAGATAGAGTACACAACACAGAGTACACAACACAGACTCACACAGATAGAGTACACAACACAGACTCACACAGATAGAGTACACAACACAGACTCACACAGATAGAGTACACAACACAGAGTACACAACACAGAGTACACAACACAGAGTACACAACATAGAGTACACAACACAGACTCACACAGATAGAGTACATTAACACAGAGTACACAACACAGAGTACACAACATAGAGTACACAACACAGACTCACACAGAGTACACAACACAGAGTACACAACATAGAGTACACAACACAGACTCACACAGATAGAGTACACAACACAGAGTACACAACACAGAGTACACAACACAGAGTACACAACACGAGTACCACACAGATACAACACAGACTCAACAGATAGAGTACACAACACAGAGTACACAACACAGAGTACACAACATAGAGTACACAACACAGACTCAACAGATAGAGTACACAACACAGTACACAACAAGTACACAACAAGAGTACACAACACAGACTCACACAGATAGAGTACACAACACAGACTCATACAGATAGAGTACACAACACAGAGTACACAACACAGACTCATACAGATAGAGTACACAACACAGAGTACACAACACAGAGTCACAACATAGAGTCACAACAATACACATAGAGTACAAACACAGATCAACAGAGTACACAACATAGAGTACACAACACAGACTCAACAGATAGAGTACACTAACACAGAGTACACGTAACAGACAAGTCACAACATGAGTACACGACTCATACAGATGAGAAAACACAGACAACGATGATAACAAGACACAAACAGATCCGTGGTAAAAAGAGTACAAAAAGAAAGTGTAACAAAAGAGCGTAGAATAATGAGCGTAAGAAGTTAGTCAGAGAGACTGTAAAGAGTAAGAAGCGTGTTCAAAGATTAATGAGGAAGCGTGACAAGAACGTTGAATGAGACGTAGGAAGTGTGTGGGGAGGCGTGTAGGAAGTGTGTGGGAAGGCGTGTAGGAAGTGTGTGGGAAGGCGTGTAGGAAGTGTGTGGGAAGGCGTGTAGGAAGTGTGTGGGAAGGCGTGTAGGAAGTGTGTGGGAAGGCGTGTAGGAAGTGTGTGGGGAGGCGTGTAGGAAGTGTGTGGGAGGCGTGTAGGAAGTGTGTGGGAGGCGTGTAGGAAGTGTGTGGGAGGCGTGTAGGAAGTGTGTGGGAGCGTGTAGGAAGTGTGTGGGAGGCGTGTAGGAAGTGTGTGGGAAGGCGTGTAGGAAGTGTGTGGGAGGCGTGTAGGAAGTGTGTGGGAGGCGTGTAGGAAGTGTGTGGGGAGGCGTGTAGGAAGTGTGTGGGAGGCGTGTAGGAAGTGTGTGGGAAGGCGTGTAGGAAGTGTGTGGGAGGCGTGTAGGAAGTGTGTGGGAGGCGTGTAGGAAGTGTGTGGGAAAGGGGTGTAGGAAGTGTGTGGGAGGCGTGTAGGAAGTGTGTGGGGAGGCGTGAGGAAGTGTGTGGGAGGCGTGTAGGAAGTGTGTGGAGGCGTGTAGGAAGTGTGTGGGGAGGCGTGTAGGAAGTGTGTGGGGAGGCGTGTAGGAAGTGTGTGGGAGGCGTGTAGGAAGTGTGTGGGAGGCGTGTAGGAAGTGTGTGGGGAGGCGTGTAGGAAGTGTGTGGGGAGGCGTGTAGGAAGTGTGTGGGAAGGCGTGTAGAAGTGTGTGGGAGGCGTGTAGGAAGTGTGGGGGAGGCGTGTAGGAAGTGTGTGGGGAGGCGTGTAGGAAGTGTGTGGGGAGGCGTGTAGGAAGTGTGTGGGGAGGCGTGTAGGAAGTGTGTGGGGAGGCGTGTAGGAAGTGTGTTGGGAGGCGTGTAGGAAGTGTGTGGGGAGGCGTGTAGGAAGTGTGTGGGGAGGCGTGTAGGAAGTGTGTGGGGAGGCGTGTAGGAAGTGTGTGGGGAGGCGTGTAGGAAGTGTGTGGGGGAGGGATGTGGCGGAAGTGTGTGGGGAGGCGTGTAGGAAGTGTGTGGGAGGCGTGTAGGAAGTGTGTGGGGAGGCGTGTAGGAAGTGTGTGGGGAGGCGTGTAGGAAGTGTGTGGGGAGGCGTGTAGGAAGTGTGTGGGGAGGCGTGTAGGTGTAAACACGTCAGGGAAGGCTATCAAGACTCTGTAAATACTTGTACAACACGTGTATCAACCATGCTGACCTTGTACTGCACTGCACAACTGTACTCACCTAGTTGTGGTTGCAGGGGTCGAGTCATAGCTCCTGTACTCACCTAGTTGTGGTTGCAGGGGTCGAGTCATAGCTCCTGTACTCACCTAGTTGTGGTTGCAGGGTCTGAGTCATAGCTCCTGTACTCACATAGTTGTGGTTGCAGGGGTCGAGTCATAGCTCCTGTACTCACCTAGTTGTGGTTGCAGGGGTCGATCATAGCTCCTGTACTCACCTAGTTGTGGTTGCAGGGGTCGAGTCATAGCTCCTGTACTCACATAGTTGTGGTTGCAGGGGTCGAGTCATAGCTCCTGTACTCACCTAGTTGTGGTTGCAGGGGTCGAGTCATAGCTCCTGTACTCACCTAGTTGTGGTTGCAGGGGTCGAGTCATAGCTCCTGTACTCACCTAGTTGTGGTTGCAGGGGTCGAGTCATAGCTCCTGTACTCACATAGTTGTGGTTGCAGGGGTCGAGTCATAGCTCCTGTACTCACCTAGTTGTGGTTGCAGGGGTCGAGTCATAGCTCCTGTACTCACCTAGTTGTGGTTGCAGGGGTCGAGTCATAGCTCCTGTACTCACCTAGTTGTGGTTGCAGGGGTCGAGTCATAGCTCCTGTACTCACATAGTTCTGGTTACAGGGGTCGAGTCATAGCTACTGTACTCACCTAGTTGTGGTTGCAGGGGTCGAGTCATAGCTCCTGTACTCACATAGTTGTGGTTGCAGGGGTTGAGTCATTGCTCCTGGCCCCGCCTCTTCACTGGCCGCTACTGGGTCAATGCGCCATGTGCTTTATCATACCTCTTCTTAAAGCTATGTATGGATCCTGCCTCCACTACATCGCTTCCCAAACTATTCCACTTCCTGACCACTCTGTGACTGAAGAAATACTTCCTAACATCCCTGTGATTCATCTGAGTCTTCAACTTCCAACTGTGTCCCCTTGTTGCTGTGTCCCATCTCTGGAACATTCTGTCTCTGTCCACCTTGTCAATTCCTCTCAGTATTTTATGTCGTTATCATGTCCCCCCTATCTCTCCTCTGGAGAGATAGGGGGGATCTGGACCAGGCTTGCAGCCTGTCCAGATCCCTTTGTAGTTCTGCCTGGTCCTCGTCCGATTGAATTCTTCTCATCAACTTCACATCATCTGCAAACAGGGACACTTCGGAGTCTATTCCTTCCGTCATGTCGTTCACAAATACCAGAAACAGCACCGGTCCTAGGACTGACCCCTGTGGAACCCCACTCGTCACCGGCGCCCACTTTGACACCTCGCCACGTACCATGACTCTCTGCTGTCTTCCTGACAGGTATTCCCTGATCCAATGTAGTGCCTTCCTGTTACCCCTGCCTGGTCCTCCAGCTTCTGCACTAATTCTTGAACTGTAAACGCCTCTTACAGTCAGGAATATACATCACCACCTCTCTTGCTTACCGCACTAAACTCTTTCGTGAAACTGTGTCCCACCGCTCGCATCTCGGATTGATACATCATCCTACCCCTCTCTCTCTTGTCTTACTGCCTCACCCTGTCGTAGAACTCCAGTAGGCTTTGTGACACAGGATTTCCCGTCCCTGAAACCGTGTTGGCCGTCGTTGATAAGCTCATTCCTTTCTAGGTGCTCAACCACTCTTCTCCTGACTATCTTCTCCATGACCTTGCATACTATACATGTCAGTGACACTGGTCTGTAGTTTAATGCTATTTGCCTACTACTACTACTACTACTACTACTACTACTACTACTACTACTACTACTCTACTACTACTACTACTACTACTACTCTACTACTACTACTACTACTGCTGCTACTGCACTGCTAGCTCTACTACTGCTACTGCTGCTACTCTCTGCTCTGCTGCTCTCTGCTACTGCTGACTACTGCTCTGCTACTCTACTCTGCTACTGCTACTGCTCTCTACTGCTACTGCTGCTGCTACTCTCTACTATCTGCTCTACTGCTACTGCTCTGCTCTCTGCTACTGCTGCTGCTACTGCTGCTGCTGCTACTGCTCTTACTCTACCTGCTGCTACTACTCTCTGCTACTGCTGCTCTACTGCTGCTAGCTGCTGCTCTGCTCTGCTGCTGCTCTGCTGCTGCTGCTGCTGCTGCTGCTACATGCTGCTGCCTGCTGCTGCTGCTGCTACTGCTGCTGCTACTGCTGCTACTGCTGCTACTGCTGCTGCTGCTGCTGCTGCTGCTGCTGCTCTGCCCACTGGCAGCAGCAGCTGCTGCTGCTGCTGCTACTGCTGCTGCTGCTCTACTACTACTACTACTACTACTACTACTACTACTACTACTACTACTACTGCTGCTGCTGCTACTACTACTATTACTACTACTACTACCACCACTTCTACTACCACCACTACTACCACCACTACTACCACCACTACAACCATCACTACTACAATTTCCTCCTTAACAAAGTTACATTCCCAAACATCACGTCAGTCCTCTACATAGGGACAGGGGAGGATCACACAAAGACTAAAATAGAGAGAACTTTAGTTCCATTAGACTCTGGGAACCTTGTCACATCTTCCCGCCAAAAATGAAAGGGTTATTTTTGGCGCGCAATCTCGCGCCAAAACACGGCCGGGAAGGTAAACAAAGATTGGGTTCCATTGCTGTCTGTGCTGAGGGCTTCGTGTTCTCCGGTGTGTTGGGTTGATGAGCGTGTTGGCATACTTGAGGTATACCTGTTTCGAGGGTCAGCGTCCCTGCTGCCCGGCCCATGAGCAGGTTGTTATTAATGGTTACATGTTATCAAACGTACGAACTACAATAGCCCGGCTGGTCAGGTACTGAATTCAGGTGTCTGTCCAGCTCCCTCTTGAAGACAGCCAGGGGTCTTGAAGACAGTCAGGGGTCTTAACGACAGCCAGGGGTCTTGAAGACAGCCAGGGGTCTTGAAGACAGCCAGGGGGTCTTGAAGACAGCCAGGGGGTCTTGAAGACTGCCAGGGGTCTTGACGACAGCCAGGGGTCTTGAAGACAGTCAGGGGTCTTGAAGACAGCCAGGGGGTCTTGAAGGCAGCCAGGGGTCTTGACGACAGCCAGGAGTCTTGAAGACAGCCAGGGGGTCTTGAAGACAGCCAGGGGGTCTTGAAGACTGCCAGGGGTCTTGACGACAGCCAGGGGTCTTGAAGACAGTCAGGGGTCTTGATGACAGCCAGGGGTCTTGAAGGCAGCCAGGGGTCTTGAAGACAGCTAGGGGGTCTTGAAGACAGCCAGGGGGTCTTGAAGACAGCCAGGGGTCTTGAAGACAGCCAGGGGGTCATGAAGACAGCCAGGGGCCTATTGGTAATGTCCCATATGCATGCTGGGAGGCAGTTGAACAGTCTTGGGCCCCTGACACTTATTGTGCTGTCTCTTAGTGTACTCATGGCGTCCCTGATTTTCATTGGGGGAATGTTGCATCTCCTGCCGAGTCTTTTGCTTTCGTAGGGAGTGATTTCAGTGTGAAGATTTGTTATTAGTCCCTCTAGGATTTTCCAAGTGTATATTATCATGTATCTTTCTCGCCAGCATTCCAGGGAGTACAGATCAAGGGACTTCAACCCTCTGTATATTCTCCAGCAGTGAAAGTTCTCTGTATATTCACCAGGTCTGCAATTTCGCCTGCCTTGCAATGGGCCGCTAATGTACAGCCAATGAGTTACATGGGAAGGTGAGTGTGTTGAAGCGAGTACTAGATTCTTAGGCTGTGTCATTGATGAGTTAGACACATGTGATGAATTACACACGTGTTCATCACTTGGGTGTGTTTATTGATGAATAAGTCACATGTACAATACCTGGGTGTGTTTATTGATGAATAAGACACATGTACAACACCTGGTTGTCTTTATTGAAGAATAAGACACATGTACAACACCTGGGAGTCTTTATTGAT
>WNWK01013238.1:35000-55000 GCA_009830355.1 Cherax destructor
AGTGGGTGGTTCCAGGGATGATTCCTGACTGCTTCCAGAATGCTAGCAGTCCAGCGCTCCTGCAAGGTGGCTTTCCAGCTGTGCTAGTTACTGCACCATACTGGATTGTTTAACGATATATATATATATATATATATATATATATATATATATATATATATATATATATATATATATATATATATATATATATATATTATTTTATTAACACATCGGCCGTTTCCCACCAAGGCAGGGTGGCCCGAAAAAGAAAAACTTTCATCATCATTCACTCCATCACTGTTTTGCCAGAGGCGTGCTTTACACTACAGTTATAAAACTGCAACATTAACACCCCTCCTTCAGAGTGCAGACTCTGTACTTCTCTCCTTCAGAGTGCCGGCACTGTACTTCCCTCCTTCAGAGTGCCGGCACTGTACTTCCCTCCTTCAGAGTGCAGGCACTGTACTTCCCTCCTTCAGAGTGCCGGCACTGTACTTCCCTCCTTCAGAGTGCAGACACTGTACTTCCCTCCTTCAGAGTGCAGACACTGTACTTCCCTCCTTCAGAGTGCAGGCACTGTACTTCCCTCCTTCAGAGTGCAGGCACTGTACTTCCCATCTCCAGGACTCAAGTCCGGCCTGCCGGTTTCCCTGAATACCTTCATAAATGTTACTTTGCTCACACTCCAACAGCACGTCAAGTATTAAAAACCATTTGTCTCCATTCACTCCTATCAAATACGCTCACACATGCTTGCTGGAAATCCAAGCCCCTCGCACACAAAACCTCCTTTACCCCCTCCCTCCAACCTTTCCTAGGCCGACCCTTACCCCGCCTTCCCTCCACTACAGATTTATACACTCTCGAAGTCATTCTACTTTGTTCCATTCTCTCTACATGTCCAAATCACCTCAACAACCCCTCCTCAGCCCTCTGGATAATAGTTTTGGTAATCCCACACCTCCTCCTAATTTCCACACTACGAATTCTCTGCATTATATTCACACCACACATTGACCTCAGACATGACATTTCCACTGCCTCCAGCCTTCTCCTCGTTGCAACATTCACCACTCATGCTTCACACCCATATAAGAGTGTTGGTATAACTATACTCTCATACATTCCCCTCTTTGCTTCCATGGACTAAGTTCTTTGTCTCCACAGACTCCGAAGTGCTCCACTCACCCTTTTACCCTCATCAATTCTATGATTCACCTCATCCTTCATAGACCGGTCAGGTCTGTGACCAGGCCTCATGGTGAATCAGAGCCTTATCAACCAGGCTGTTACTGCTGGCCGCACGCAGGCCGACGTACGAACCACAGCCCAGCTGGTCAGGCACTGACTTTAGGTGCCTGTCCAGTGCCTGCTTGAAGACAGCCAGGGGTCTATTGTTAATCCCCCTTAAGTACGCTGGGAGGCAGTTGAACAGTCTTGGGCCCCTGACACTTATTGTGTTGTCTCTCAACGTGCTAGTGGCACCCCTGCTTTTCATTGGGGGGATGTTGCATCGTCTGCCGAGTCTTTTGCTTTCGTAGGGAGTGACTCTCGTGTGCATGTTTGGTACTAATCCCTCTAGGATTTTCCAAGTGTATATAATAATGTATCTCTCTCGCCTGCATTCTAGGGAGTATAGGTTTAGGAATTTCAAGCGTTCCCAGTAATTGAGGTGGTTTATCGCAGTTATGCGTGCCGTGAAGGTTCTCTGCACATTTTCCAGTTCAGCAATTTCCCCTGCCTTGAAAGGTGCAGTTAGTGTGCAGCAATATTCCAGCCTAGATAGAACACGCGACCTGAAAAGTGTCAACATGGGCTTGGTATCTCTGGATTTGAAGGTTCTCATTATCCATCCTGTCATTTTTCTAGCAGATGCGATTGCTACAGTGTTATGGTCCTTGAAGGTGAGATCCTCTGTCATGATCACTCCCAGGTCTTTGACATTAGTTTTTCGCTCTGTTGTCTGGTTGGAATTTGTTTTATACTCCAATGAAATTTTAATTTCCTCTCGTTTTCCATATCTGAGTAATTGAAATTTCTCATCATTGAACTTCATATTGTTTTCTGCAGCCCATTTAAAGATTTGGTTGATGTCTGCTTGGAGTCTTGCAGTGTCTTCAACGGTGGACACTGTCATGCAGATTCGGGTGTCATCTGCAAAGGAAGACACGGCACTGTGGCTTATATCCCTGTGTATGTCTGATATGAGGATGAGGAACAAGATGGGAGCGAGTACTGTGCCTTGTGGAACAGAGCTTTTCACAGTAGCTGCCTCAGACTTTACTCTGTTGACTACTACTCTTTGTGTTCTACTTGTTAGGAAATTATAGATCCATCTACCAACTTTTCCTGTTATTCCTTTATCACGCATTTTGTGTGCTATTACACCATGGTCACACTTGTCAAAGGCTTTTGAAAAGTCTGTGTATATAACATCTGCATTCTGTTTGTCTTCTAGAGCATCCAGGACCTTGTCGTAGTGGTCCAGTAATTGGGACAGACAGGAGCGACCTGCTCTAAACCCATGCTGCCCTGGGTTGTGTAATTGATGGTTATCTAGATGAGTGGCGATCTTGCTTCTTAGAACCCTTTCAAAGATTTTTATGATATGGGACGTTAGCGCTATTAGTCTGTAGGTCTTTCTCAATGCTTTACTGCCGCCTTTGTGGAGTGTGGCTATGTCTGTTGTTTTTAGTAACTGCGGGACGACCCCAGTGTTTCATCACCAATCTTTCATCACCTATTTTTTTTGTTATCCTCATCACCTTACTCTTTCCTATATTCACTTTCAATTTCCTTCTTTTACACACCCTACCAAATTCATCCACCAACCTCTGCAGCTTCTCTTCAGAATCTCCTAAAAGCACAGTGTCATCAGCACAAAGCAACTGTGACAACTCCCACTTTGTGTTAGATTCTTTATCTTTTAACCCAACCTCTTGCCAACACCCATGCATTCACTTCTCTTACAACCCCATCTATAAATATATTGAACAACCACGGTGACATCACACATCCTTGTCTAAGGCCCACTTTTACTGGGAAATAGTCCCCTTCCCTCCTACACACTCTAACCTGAGCCTCACTATCCTCATAAAAACTCTTCACTGCTTTCAGTAACCTACCTCCTATTCCATACACCTGCAACATCTGCCACATTGCCTCCCTATCTACCCTATCATACGCCTTTTCCAAATCCATAAATGCCACAAAAACCTCTTTACCCTTATCTAAATACTGTTCACCTATATGTTTCACTGTAAACACTTGGTCTACACACCCCCTACCTTTCCTAAAACCTCCTTGTTCATCTGGTATCCTACTCTCCGTCTTGCTCTTAATTCTTTTAATAATAAATCTACCATACACTTTACCAGGTATACTCAACAGACTTATTCCCCTATAATTTTTTCACTCTCTTTTGTCCCCTTTGCCTTTATACAAAGGAACAATACACGCTCTCTGCCAATTCCTAGGTACCTTACCCTCTTCCATACATTTATTAAATAATAGCACCAACCACTCCAAAATTATATCCCCACCTGCTTTTAACATTTCTATCTTCATCCCATCAATCCCAGCTGCCTTACCCCCTTCCATTCTACTCACTGCCTCACGAACTTCCCCCACACTCACAACTGGCTCTTCCTCACTCCTACAAGACTCCTTGCCCTATACACGAAATCACAGCTTCCCTGTCTTCATCAACATCATTAACAATACCTCAAAATATTCCTCCATCTTCCCAGTACCTCGAACTCTCCATTTAATAACTCTCCTCTCCTATTTTTAACTGACAAATCCATTTGTTCTCTAGGCTTCCTCAACTTATTAATCTCACTCCAAAACTTTTTCTTATTTTCAACAAAATTCGTTGATAACATCTCACCCACTTTCTCATTTGCTCTCTTTTTACATTGCTTCACCACTCTCTTAACCTCTCTTTTTCTCTCCATATACTCTTCTCTCCTTGCATCACTTCTATTTTGTAAAAATTTCTCATATGCTAACTTTTTCTCTCTTACTACTCTCTTTACATCATCATTCCACCAATCGCTCTTCTTCCCTCCCGCACCCACTTTCCTATAACCACAAACGTCTGCTGAACACTCTAACACTACATTTTTAAACCTACCATATACATCTTCAACCCCGTTGCCTATACTCTCACTAGACCATCTATACTCCAATAGTTGTTTATATCTTGCCCTAACTGCCTCCTCTTTTAGTTTATAAACCTTCACCTCTCTCTTACTTGTTGCTTCTATTTTACTTGTATCCCATCTACCTTTTACTCTCACTGTAGCTACAACTAAAAAGTGATCTGATATATCTGTGGCCTTTCTATAAACATGTACATCCTGAAGTCTACTCAACAGTCTTTTATCTACCAATACGTAGTCCAACAAACTACTGTCATTACGCCCTACATCATATCTTATATACTTATTTATCCTCTTTTTCTTAAAATATGTATTACCTATAACTAAACCCCTTTCTATACAAAGTTCAATCAAAGGGCTCCCATTATCATTTACACCTGGCACCCCAGACTTACCTACCACACCCTCTCTGCATGTTTCTCCCACTTTAGCATTTAGGTCCCCTACCACAATTACTCTCTCACTTGGTTCAAAAGTTCCTATACATTCGCTTAACATCTCCCAAAATCTCTCTCTCTCCTCTACACTCCTCTCTTCTCCAGGTGCATACACGCTTATTATGACCCACTTTTCGCATCCGACCCTTATTTTAATCCACATAATCCTTGAATTTATACATTTATATTCCCTCTTCTCCTTCCATAACTGATCCTTCAACATTATTGCTACCCCTTCCTTAGCTCTAACTCTCTCAGGTACTCCTGACGTAATCCCATTTATTTCTCCCCACTGAAACTCGCCTACCCCCTTCAGCTTTGTTTCGCTTAGGGCCAGGACATCCAACTTCTTTTCATTCATAACATCATCAATCATCTCTCTCATTATCATCCGCACTACATCCACGCACATTCAGACAACCCAGTTTTATAAAGTTTTTCTTCTTCTCTTTTTTAGTAAATTTGTACAGGAGAAGGGGTTACTAGCGCATTGCTCCCGGCATTTTAGTCGCCTCATACGACACGTATGGCTTACGAAGGAAAGATTCTTTTCCACTTCCCCATGGACAATAGAAGAAATAAAGAAGAACAAGAGCTATTAAGAAAAAGAAGAAAAACCCAGATATGTGTATGTATGTATATGCATGTGTATGCTGTGTAGTGTGACCTAAAGTGTAAGTAGAAGTAGCTAGATATACCTGTTATCCAGCGTGTTTATGAGACAGAAAAAGACACCAGCAATCCTACCATCATGTAAAACAATTACAGGTTCGTTTCACAGTCACCTGCAGGATGGTATACCTCCTGGTGGTTGCTCTACAACTACTACCACAGGATGGTAGTACCTACCTGGTGGTGCTGTCTACCATACAAGATGTATATCTGGTGCTTCTAACCACTCACAGGTAGCCTGGTCTGCACTCTCCAAGGATGGTAACTCCTATCTCACAACCTACTACCTATATATATATATATATATATATATATATATATATATATATATATATATATATATATATATATATATATATATATATATAACACAAACTGCAACCACAACTACCAGACTACAAGCAACAACCACAACTACAATAAACATAACATCTTAACCAGCACACACTGTAAGATTGTTACAGTGTGTGTGTATTATAATCCACTTCCCTTTCTATACGCCCACAACCTATCAATCTTCACGTTAACCCTCTCGCCTACACGCCCACCCTGGGTGTTCATGGGCGTGTGGGTGCATGAAGGTGGTGTGTGGGCGTGGGAATGTTTGTATGGATGTGTGTGGGTGTTTGTAGGATGGGACAGCACAAAGAGATATGTGTCAGCAGCAGTTCCAGCAGTGCCAGCAGTGGCAGCAGTACCAGCCGTACCAACAGTGCCAACAGTACCAGCAGTACCAACAGTGCCAGCAGTACCAGGCAGTGCCAGCAGTGCCAGCAGTACCAGCAGTACAAAGCAGTGTCGGCAGTTCCAGCAGTACCAGCAGTGCCAGCAGTGCCAGCAGTACCAGCAGTGCCAGCAGTACCAGCAGTACCAAGCAGTACCAAGTAGTACCAGTAGTGACAGCAGTGCCAGCAGTTCAAGCAGTACAAGCAGTGACAGCAGTGCCAACAGTTGCAGAAGTACCAGCAGTGACAGCAGTGCTAGCAGTGCCAAACTGATATGCAGATCACTGCTTACCCAGCAAAATCCAACACCGTTATTCCCTTCAGTTATTGGAGAAGAACGATTAAAGAGGGAGAGAGAGAGAGAGAGAGAGAGAGAGAGAGAGAGAGAGAGAGAGAGAGAAAGAGAGAGAGCTCCCTAAGGACCACCTGACTGTCACTGGGAGAGAGTCTGTCACTCACTCTAAGTGACACTGTCGGGCTCGATACACCGTAACCTTAAATGGCACTCTCCCCTCCCTCCTTTCCCTCATTTTTGTCCACGGTGTTAGTGGTACCCCCTTACCTTTGTGACGTCACTAGTGGCACTCTCCCCTTTGTTTATTCACTGACGCAACACAAACACACAAAAAACACCATGTAAAACACCACAAACACCCCCACAAACACCCACCAACACCCCCACACAACACCCCACAAACACCCACCAACACCCCACACTACACCCCACAAACACCCACCAACACCCCCACACAACACTCCACACAACACCCCACACAACACCCCACACACCACCCCACACAACACCCCACACAACACCCCACACAACACACCACACAAACATCCCACAAACAACACAAAACACCCCACAAACACCCACAAGCACACCTCACAAACACCCCACAAACACCCATAAGCACACCCCACAAACACCCCTCACAAACACCCACAAACACCCCTCACAAGCACCCACAAGCACACCCCACAAACACCCCTCACAAACACCACAAGGACACCCCACAAACACCACAAGCACACCTCACAAACACCCCACAAACACCCACAAGCACACCTCACAAACACCCCACAAACACCCACAAGCAAACCCCACAAATACCCCTCACAAACACCCACAAGCACACCCCACAAACACCCACAAGCACACCTCACAAACACCCCACAAACACACCAGCAAACACCAGACAGGATGCTGTGAGAGCTGAGATACGAGGCAGCATCCCCAAGCATCCTGTGTCTCCGGTGACTAATGGCGCCTCGACTCCCTCTCTATTTCTTTTACCCCAGAGGCTCAAACAACCTCGTTTGGCTGTCTTGGCGTTTAATTGGTAGTCGGGACTTGATGGGTGGTGGTGGTGTTTTTTTTTTACCCTCCCTGGGTGACGTGCGGGAGGAAGGCACCAACAGGTTGATTGGTCAGGGATTAAATGGGGTTTCTTGAAGAGAGTGGGGTTACGATACCTCTCTCTCTCTCTCTCTCTCTCTCTTTCTTTCTCTGTCTGCCTTCAATAATAATAATAATAATAAATCTCTCACAACAAAAATATTCCATCATTTTTTTTTCATAAAACATTAATGTGGAGAAGTTTTCCTGTGATAAATGATTTTGAAAACCCACAAGTTGAAGAATTGAGACACTTATGCAACATATGGGCATCTTTATTGAAGAAACGTTTCGCCACACAGTGGCTTCATCAGTCCAATACAAAGCATGAAGGTATAAGGAGAGGAGGAGTTTGAGGTAATCAGTCCCTCAGTCTGGAGTCGATGTGTTCAGTACATCAATCT
The DNA here is from genome assembly GCA_009830355.1 of Cherax destructor. NCBI lineage: Eukaryota > Metazoa > Arthropoda > Malacostraca > Decapoda > Parastacidae > Cherax > Cherax destructor. The sequence continues at coordinate 42,783 of WNWK01013238.1, forward strand.
TGTGATGACTGAACCGGGGATGTGATGACCTCCCTCTTAAGACAACTGATACCCCCCCCTCTCTCTCTCTCTCTATCTCTCTCCTTCTGACAGTGTGAGAAAGGTCAAGATGGGTCAAGAATGCTTTATCCGTCCACTAGCAACATAGTTGAGCTGGTATTTCCTACTTAAGTTACCCAATTACACCATTCCAGAAAGTCCCATTTATCTTAACACATGTTCTGCCTCTGCAAAATTGGACACTTTCTAATGGGACAGCAAATCCAAAGTTATTAAAATTGACATATGATATTCACATGTATCCATCAGAGTTTTGCACTCTTTCACGAGTATCTGCAAGATTTTAAATACCCGTGTTTGTCTGGGCGAACTTCTGTTTCCCCAGTCTATTAAAAAATTGAGATAATGTTCTTCTAAACTTTTGATATAGCTAGAGGCATTATACTCCACAGCCCGCACCTCAGACTCAACGAATCCACTCCTCTTCATTCAGCCGAATTGCTAACGCTGGCACCTAACACATGTAGGCACCATGTCATCAGAAACCCACCCATAAATACAGGGAGGAGGCTGCAACAGCCACATGGCATTTGGAATTCAACCAGTAAACCTCTGACAAAGTGACTGGGGTATCCCCATCAGGCAACACTGCAATAAAGCGCAGAAAAATTTGGGACCGTATTCGTGTGCATACGTGAATCCTGAGTCGTGTACAGACAATCTCCAGGAAGAAAAGTAAAGACACTATTCCTGCCATGAATAATTGCGGACTATTAGCGAGGTGATAGTCGTTAGGAGACGTTACGTGTGCCAAGTAGACGACAAGTGAAGACGTTCGACGTCCTGGCGTCTCTTTGATGTAGTTATATCACCAGCTCCCATTACAATGAGCCAGGTACACCTGGAGTATACCTGGAGAGTGTTTCGGGGGTCAGCGCCCCTGCGGCCCAGTCTGTAACCAGGCCTCACGGTCAATCAGGGCCTGATCAACCAGGCTGATACTGATGGCTGTACGTAAACCGACGTTCGAACCACAACCCAGCTGGTCAGGTACTGACTTTAGGTGCCTGTCCAGCGCCTTCTTGAAGACAGCCAGGGGTCTATTGGTAATCCTCCTTTATGTCTGCTGGGAAACAGTTGAACAGTCTTGGGCCCCTGACACTTATTGTGTAACTCACTATTTCACCCAACATCCTCCTCATTACGACTGGAAGCGCCTAGGTGAATAGAGCTAACCATCCGAGGTCATCATGGGCGACCCGAACCACAGGTAAGAGGTCGCCCACGACTCCCAGGTGATACACCCAACATAAATAATATAGGTCAGCAGGGTGTGTATTAACCCTAGTTATAATCACCTTCCTGGCAGCCAGGGTGGGGACAAAGACAGCAGACAACACAGACGAGGACCCTGCAGAGGCTGCAGGGACAAAGACAGCAGACAACAGAGACGAGGACCCTGGCAGAGGCTGCAGGGACAAAGACAGAAGACAACACAGACGAGGACCCTGACAGAGGCTGCAGGGACAAAGACAGCAGACAACAGAGACGAGGACCCTGGCAGAGGCTGCAGGGACAAAGACAGCAGACAACACAGACGAGGACCCTGGCAGAGGCTGCAGGGACAAAGACAGCAGACAACACAGACGAGGACCCTGGCAGAGGCTGCAGGGACAAAGACAGCAGACAACACAGACGAGGACCCTGGCAGAGGCTGCAGGGACAAAGACAGCAGACAACACAGACGAGGACCCTGGCAGAGGCTGCAGGGACAAAGACAGCAGACAACACAGACGAGGACCCTGGCAGAGGCTGCAGGGACAAAGACAGCAGACAACACAGACGAGGACCCTGGCAGAGGCTGCAGGGACAAAGACAGCAGACAACACAGACGAGGACCCTGGCAGAGGCTGCAGGGACAAAGACAGCAGACAACACAGACGAGGACCCTGGCAGAGGCTGCAGGGACAAAGACAGCAGACAACACAGACGAGGACCCTGGCAGAGGCTGCAGAGACAAAGACAGCAGACAACACAGACGAGGACCCTGGCAGAGGCTGCAGGGACAAAGACAGCAGACAACACAGACGAGGACCCTGGCAGAGGCTGCAGGGACAAAGACAGCAGACAACACAGACGAGGACCCGAGCAGAGGCTGCAGGGACAAAGACAGCAGACAACACAGACGAGGACCCTGGCAGAGGCTGCAGGGACAAAGACAGCAGACAACACAGACGAGGACCCTGGCAGAGGCTGCAGGGACAAAGACAGCAGACAACACAGACGAGGACCCTGGCAGAGGCTGCAGGGACAAAGACAGCAGACAACACAGACGAGGACCCTGGCAGAGGCTGCAGGGACAAAGACAGCAGACAACACAGACGAGGACCCTGGCAGAGGCTGCAGGGACAAAGACAGCAGACAACACAGACGAGGACCCTGGCAGAGGCTGCAGGGACAAAACAGCAGACAACACAGACGAGGACCCTGGCAGAGGCTGCAGGGACAAAGACAGCAGACAACACAGACGAGGACCCTGGCAGAGGCTGCAGGGACAAAGACAGCAGACAACACAGACGAGGACCCTGGCAGAGGCTGCAGATGTTTACAAGTATCAGCGTCAACAAAGGTGAGTATCTTACCATATATTGGTTCCGTTTATTATGATAATTAATGTATTCGTCTCACCCAAAATCCCACACAATTAACTCTCAAGCAGGAGGGGGAGGGGGGAAGGGGAAGGGGGAAGGGGAAGGAGGGGAGAGGGGAAGGGGTGACCAAAAAATCATTTTTGTTTAGGTCAAGAGTTTTACAGCTCTGTTGAAACGAAGCTTTACCCCCCTCTTCCCCTCCTCTTCCCCTCCCCTCTTCCCCTCCCCACCCAGCTAGGTGATAGAAAGGGGATGAGGGGGGGTCGATGCCCCCTCCTCTCTCCTCAAATTAAAGAAGAACAGTAAAAAAAGTGATTTTTTTCATTTTCTCTGAAGTGGTTAATAATGAATGGAAGTGATCGGTTATTCATGGGAAATTTTCCTGGACCAATGGGAATGGCGGTGCTTTTTAATATATATATTTTTTTCCTAGTGGGTTGTTTGGCATTTTTCTTGTGGAATTTTTGAGTTTGGGAGATGTGTGTGTGTGTGTGTGTGTGTGTGTGTGTGTGTGTGTGTGTGTGTGTGAATTGATATTTCATACACACCTACACGACACACCTACACGTCAAAATCCCGTCTGTCTCCCCACGCCTGTCTCCCCACCTGTCTCCACACCTGTCTCCCCACCTGTCTCAACACCTGTCTCCCCACCTGTCTCCTCCAGCTGCCTCTCCCCACCTGTCTCCCCACCTGTCTCCCCACCTCTCTCCTCCAGCTGCCCCTCCCCACCTGTCTCCCCAGCTGTCTCCCCACCTGTCTCCTCACCAGTCTCCCCACCTCTCTCCTCCAGCTGCCCCTCCCCACCTGTCTCCCCAGCTGTCTCCCCACCTGTCTCCTCACCAGTCTCCCCACCTCTCTCCTCCAGCTGCCCCTCCCCACCTGTCTCCCCACCTGTCTCCCACGCCTGTCTCCTCACCTGTCTCCCCACCTCTCTCCTCCAGCTGCCCCTCCCCAGCTGTCTCCCCAGCTGTCTCCCCCACCCGTCAAGTCACACGTCTCAGAAAGTTTAGACTTAAGGCTGTCCGGTAGCGAGGCTGCTCGCTCTTCGCCTCCATCATCACTTGCAAACCTAATTTCTCCACAAATTCTCCTCAAATCAGTCTTGCCTCCACTAGAACAACATGTGCTAATATTTCGCCCGAGGGTGAGCTCTCTCTCTTGCTCTCTTCTCCTCTGTTTCTTTCTCTTTCGTTAGCTTTGTATTGCTTCTTGTCTGCTTTGTTTACTTTGGAATGGGGTCAGTTGTGGCTGGTAGGTTGGAGAAGGTGGGTGTCTCTTTGTCAGAGGGCGAAATGTGTTAGTTTGAACTGTGGTTTTGGTTTGTGGGGTGTGTTTTTAGAGGGGCGTGTTGGTGGTGAGCGAAAGTCTGTGGGAGAGAGGTGCCAGGAAGGAGCCATTGCGTGTGTTCTCCAGAGTCGACTTCTTCGTCAAAGTTATCTCTCTCTCAGGATTCCCCTTTAACAGCTAAAATCTCTTTCTTGAGAGCATCAGAGGATAAGACGCGTAGGTGGTGGTGGGTAAGCAGGCAATGGCAGAGGTGGATGAGGGCGGTGGCTGGCACTGATGCTGATGGCTGGCACTGCTGGCATCATGGTGGTGGTGATCAAAGCGGCTGTGGCTGGTGGTGGTGTTGGCACTCAAGTGTTGGCACTCTGTCGTATGTGTGTTGAGTGAGGTAAGACTGAGCAGAAATGCGTCCCCTATTTAATGCCTCACTGACGATTTACTTAACAAATCTGGGCGTTTTACTTTCGTCTGTGGCACAAGGAACTCTCGTAGTCTGGCCTTCTGTTGCTCCTTCCTCGTGTAGTACCCCAGAGAGAGAGAGAGAAAGGGGGTATCTGTGCCACAGTTACCAATATGCCCCCTCTGATTAATCTGTGCCCTGAAGCTGTGTCGGAAAGATGAGCTTCGAATAGAACTACCGACCGCAATCAGCCGGTCGCGGGGCCAAAGGGTAAAACACAACGCACCTCGCAACACGGCAAGAGGGCCCCTGACGCGACACTACACAAGGTCCATGACACAGGGCCACCAAGCAGCCAGATACGTTCTCCTGGCCTCAACAGTGCCACCTCCCGTCTCTATTACGAAGGGCGGGAGCTGTAGGATATTTTTCAAAATCACTTTGAGCAATTTGCATACCTGATGAGGACTCTAATATGAGTGATCATTAACTTTATCAGAGGCGAAAAATATTTCCAGTTTGAAAAACAACAGGAAAATTGAGGACGGCGTCCAAATTAACACAACTTTTAAAAATATACTTGTGATTTAGGACCAGAAAGGTGGGGAAGGGTGGAGGATAAGGAAGGGGGTGGATAGGGGGGTTGGTGGAGGATGTGTTGGATGGGAGGTGGATTGAGTTTCCGTTCTTCAATCCTCGTTATCGAGAAGCGAAGGACTAGTTACATATGCGAACGTTCATTTCTGGACACACTGGCTGATATAAACACACACACACACACACACACACACACACACACACACATACGATAAAGATTATGAAGCAGGGAGAGAGTGGACTTAGTAGCGACCAGCGAAGGGGCCAGGAGCTGTGAACTGACCCCTTCAACCACAAATAGTATTGGAGTGGTTAGTGTTTATATTCAATAAATGTATGGAAAGATCGTAGCTGGATCTATAACTTCCTAACAAACACAACACAAACAGTAATAGTAAACAAAGTAAAGTCAAAGGGGCTCTGGTGGTCTGGTGGCTAAAGCTCTCGCTTCACACGGCGAGGGCCTGGGTTCGATTCCCAGCCAGGACAGAAACATTGGGCGTGTTTCTTTACACCTGTTGTCTATGTTCCCCATCAGTAAAATGGGTACCTGGGTGTTAGTCGACTGGTGTGAGTCGCATCCTAGGACACTAACCTAATCTGCCCGAAATGCTCAGCATAACAAGGGACTTTCTATATAGTAGTATGTTACTGATGTCAGCTAGGCCTGTATACCATGTACATGTACTTGTAGTAAATAAAGATATTATAATTATTATAAAGGCTGTCGCAGTAAAAAATCTTTGTTCCACAAGGTACAGTACTCGTTCCCAGTGTTCCAAAAAGTACAGTACTCGCTCCCAGTGTTCCACAAGGTACAGTACTCGTTCCCAGTGTTCCACAAGGTACAGTACTCGCTCCCAGTGTTCCACAAGGTACAGTACTCGCTCCCAGTGTTCCACAAGGTACAGTACTCGTTCCCAGTGTTCCACAAGGTACAGTACTCGTTCCCAGTGTTCCACAAGGTACAGTACTCGTTCCCAGTGTTCCACAAGGTACAGTACTCGCTCCCAGTGTTCCACAAGGTACAGTACTCGCTCCCAGTGTTCCACAAGGTACAGTACTCGTTCCCAGTGTTCCACAAGGTACAGTTGTCGTTCCCAGTGTTCCACAAGGTACAGTACTCGTTCCCAGTGTTCCACAAGGTACAGTACTCGCTCCCAGTGTTCCACAAGGTACAGTACTCGTTCCCAGTGTTCCACAAGGTACAGTTGTCGTTCCCAGTGTTCCACAAGGTACAGTACTCGTTCCCAGTGTTCCACAAGGTACAGTACTCGTTCCCAGTGTTCCACAAGGTACAGTACTCGTTCCCAGTGTTCCACAAGGTACAGTACTCGTTCCCAGTGTTCCACAAGGTACAGTACTCGTTCCCAGTGTTCCACAAGGTACAGTACTCGTTACCAGTGTTCTACCAGGTACAGTACTCGTTTCCAGTGTTCCACAAGGTACAGTACTCGTTCCCAGTGTTCCACAAGGTACAGTACTCGTTCCCAGTGTTTCACAAGGTACAGTACTCGTTCCCAGTGTTCCACAAGGTACAGTACTCGTTCCCAGTGTTCCACAAGGTACAGTACTCGTTCCCAGTGTTCCACAAGGTACAATACTCGCTCCCAGTGTTTTACAAGGTACAGTACTCGTTCCCAGTGTTCCACAAGGTACAGTACTCGCTCCCAGTGTTCCACGAGGTACAGTACTCGTTCCCAGTGTTCCAAAAGGTGCAATACTCGCTCCCAGAGTTCCACAAGGTACGATACTCGGTCCCAGTGTTCCACAAGGTACAGTACTCGTTCCCAGTGTTCCACAAGGTACAGTACTCGTCCCAGTGTTCCACAAGGTACATACTCGTTCCCAGTGTTTCAAAGGTACAGTACTCGCTCCTAGTGTTCCACAAGGTACAATACTCGTTCCTAGTGTTCCACAAGGTACAGTACTCGCTCCAGTGTTCACAGGTACAGTACTCGCTCCCAGTGTTACAAAGGTACAATACTCGTTCCCAGTGTTCCACAAGGTAATACTCGCTCCCAGTGTTCCACAAGGTACAATACTCGTTCCCAGTGTTCCACAAGGTACAGTACTCGCTCCCAGTGTTCCACAAGGTACAATACTCGCTCCCAGTGTTTCACAAGGTACAGTACTCGCTCCTAGTGTTCCACAAGGTACAATACTCGTTCCTCAGTGTTTCACAAGGTACAATACTGCCTCAGTGTTCACAAGGTACAGTACTCCTCCCAGTGTTCACAAGGTACAGTACTCTTCCCAGTGTTCTACAAGGTACAGTACTCGCTCCCAGTGTTCCACAAGGTACAGTACTCACTCCCAGTGTTCCACAAGGTACAGTACTCACTCCCAGTGTTCAAGGTACAGTACTACTCCCAGTGTTCTCACAAGGTACAGTACTCGATCCTAGTGTTCCACAAGGTACAGTACTCACTCCCAGTGTTCACAAGGTACAATACTCGCTCCCAGTGTTCTACAAGGTACAGTACTCACCCCCAGTGTTCTACAAGGTACAGTACTCACTCCCAGTGTTCTACAAGGTACAGTACTCACTCCCAGTGTTCCACAAGGTACAGTACTCGCTCCCAGTGTTCCACAAGGTACAGTACTCACTCCCAGTGTTTACAAGGTACAGCACTCACTCACAGTGTTCCACAAGGTACAGTACTCCTCCCAGTGTTCCACAAGGTACAGTACTCACTCCCAGTGTTATTACAGGTACTCTACTCCCCAGTGTTCTAGGTAGTACTCACCCAGTGTTAAGGTGCAGTACTACTCCCAGTGTTCACAAGGTACAGTACTCACCCCAGTGTTCCACAAGGTACAGTACTCGCTCCCAGTGTTCCACAAGGTACAGTACTCACTCCCAGTGTTTTACAAGGTACAGTACTCACTCCCAGTGTTCTACAAGGTACAGTACTCACTCCCAGTGTTGTACAAGGTACAGTACTCACTCCCAGTGTTCTACAAGGTACAGTACTTACTCCCAGTGTTCAACAAGGTACAGTACTCACTCCCAGTGTTCTACAAGGTACAGTACTCACTCCCAGTGTTCTACAAGGTACAGTACTCACTCCCAGTGTTCTACAAGGTACAGAACTTACTCCCAGTGTTCTAAAAGGTACAGTACTCACTCCCAGTGTTCTACAAGGTACAGTACTTACTCCCAGTGTTCTACAAGGTACAGTACTCACTCCCAGTGTTTTACAAGGTACAGTACTCACTCCCAGTGTTTCACAAGGTACAATACTCGTTCCCAGTGTTCCAGAAGGCACAGTACTCACTCCCAGTGTTCTACAAGGTACAGTACTCGCTCAAAGTGTTCCACAAGGTACAGTACTCGCTCCCACTGTTCCACAAGGTACAGTACTCGCTCCCATCCTGTTCATTATCCTCATATGTTACACAGAAACACAAAGCATAACACTGCCTCTTCCTTTGTAGACGATGCTAGAATTTGCATGTGAGTGACATCTACTGAGGACACGGCAAATCTCCTGATATAAACACTGGCATCCAGCGGATGTATATATACACATTTATCTGCTGAGGAGAACTATATACATCTATCTAGATATAAAACTATCGTCTAATAGTGTCTAAAGCAAGGATAGTAACGCAGAGGATTGTAACCTTGTGGAGTAAGCAACAAGCTTGTATGAAGGGGAGGTGGCGTGAGGGACTCGAAGATAAGCGCGAGTAAGCTGACGGTGCTTAAGGAAATCCAGTTTGTCGTGTCAAGTCTTGGCTTTGTGCGTGAGGTGCGTGTGTGTGTGTCTGTACTCACCTAGTTGTACTCACCTAGTTGTGGTTAAAGGGGTCGATTCATAGCTCCTGGCCCCGCCTCTTCACTGGCCGCTACTGGGTCACTCTCCCTGCGCCATGAGCTTTATCATACCTCTTCTTAAAGCTATGAATGGATCCTGCCTCCACTACATAGCTTCCCAAACTATTCCACTTCCTGTGTTTGTGTGTTTGTTGTGTGTGTGTGTTTGTTGTGTGTGTGTACTCACCTTCTTGTGGCTGTAGGCATCAAATCATAGCTCCTGGCCCTGCCTCATCCCTGGCGTATGTGTGAGAGAGTCACCAAATTAAGCAAGAAACGAAAGAGTTTAGGAGGACATAATGACTTATAAGAAGATACAGAAAAGGAATAAAAGAAGGGGAAGAGGAGGAGGAAGAGGAGGAGCCTGGATAACCCCGCTATCTTGCACGATAACGGGCTGCATATGACTGGAGGCGCTAATGATATCAAGTCATACTCCTCGCTCCATTAACCTGATACAATTATTGGTGATTCACACAGATGAGACGAGAGGGGAGAGAGGGGTGAGAGGGGAGAGAGGGGTGAGAGAGGGGTGAGAGGGGAGAGAGAGAGAGGGAGGGGAGAATAACAAGAAGGAAGAATAACAAGAAGGGCAAAAAACATTAACTATATTGTCTAATCCTTCCCTCTTACCCTACGTTATATTCCCTCCTTCTGTGTAGAAGCAGGGAAGAAGTGGACCACTGACACCAATAACACTTTCACTGGACCAAGTCTTCCAGTGGACCACTGACACCAATAATACTTTCACTGTGGACCACTGACAGTGGACCACTGACAGCAATAAAACTTTCACTGGACCAAGTCTTCCAGTGGACCACTAACAGAAATAAAACTTTCACTGGACCAAGTCTTCCAGTGGACCACTGACAGCAATAAGACTTTCACTGGACCAAGTCTTCCAGTGGACCACTGACACCAATAAGACTTTCACTGGACCAAGTCTTCCAGTGGACCACTGACACCAATAACACTTTCACTGGACCAAGTATTCCAGTGGACCACTGACACCAATAACACTTTCACTGGACCAAGTCTTCCAGTGGACCACTGACACCAATAAGACTTTCACTGAACCAAGTCTTCCAGTGGACCACTCACACCATTAACACTTTCACTGGACCAAGTCTACCAGTGGACCACTCACACCAATAACACTTTCACTGGACCAAGTATTCCAGTGGACCACTGACACCAATAACACTTTCACTGGACCAAGTCTTCTAGTGGACCACTGACACCAATAGGACTTTCACTGAACCAAGTCTTCCAGTGGACCACTCACACCAATAACACTTTCACTGGACCAAGTCTTCCAGTGGACCACTGACACCAATAAGACTTTCACTAGACCAAGTCTTCCAGTGGACCACTGACACCAATAAGACTTTCACTGGACCAAGTCTTCCAGTGGACCACTGACACCAATAAGACTTTCACTGGACCAAGTCTTCCAGTGGACCACTGACACCAATAAGACTTTCCCTGGACCAAGTCTTCCAGTGGACCACTGACAGCAAAAAGACTTTCACTGGACCAAGTCTTCCAGTGGAAAACTAACAGCAATAAGACTTTCACTGTACCAAGTGTTCCAGTGGACCACTGACAACAATAAGACTTTCACTGGACCAAGTCTTCCAGTGGACCACTGACACCAATAAGACTTTCACTGGACCAAGTCTACCACTGGACCACTGACAGCAATAAAACTTTCACTGGACCAAGTCTTCCAGTGGACCACTGGCAGCAATTATTCTTTCACTGGACCATGTCTTCCAGTGAACCACTAACAGCAATAAAACTTTCACTGGACCAAGTCTTCCAGTGAACCACTAACAGCAATAAAACTTTCACTGGACCATGTCTTCCAGTGAACCACTAACAGCAATAAAACTTTCACTGGACCAAGTCTTCCAGTAAACCACTAACAGCAATAAAACTTTCACTGGACCATGTCTTCCAGTGAACCACTGACAGCAATAAAACTTTCACTGGACCAAGTCTTCCAGTGAACCACTGACAGCAATAAAACTTTCACTGGACCAAGTCTTCCAGTGAACCACTGACAGCAATAAAACTTTCACTGGACCAAGTCTTCCAGAGGGTAGGGTGGATGTGGTGGATGTGGTGGATGTGGTGGTTGATGATGGTTAATGGAAGTACTTCTTAGGGTAATTGAGGGTAGACAGATTGTGGTAAGAGTAGATAGATTGGGGTGAAAGTAGACAGATTGTAGAGAAAGTAGACATATTGTGGTGAGAGTAGACGGAATGTGGTAAGAGTAGACAGAATGTGGTAAGAGTAGACAGATTGTGGTGAGAGTAGACAGATTGGCAGGCTGGATCAATACACTGTGAATACTGAGGTTAGATAGACAGTCTATTGTACAGATGGTCGAGAGGAAGTAAGTGTATTTCTCTTATATATCTAATTTATCTATCTATATTCTATCTTATATATTTCTATTATATTCATCTTTTTCATTCTTCTCTCTCTCTCTCTCTCTCTCTCTCTCTCTCTCTCTCTCTCTCTCTCTCTCTCTCTCTCTCTCTCTCTCTCTCTCTCTCTCTCCCAGACAAGTAGTTGTCTGGAATTTCATCTGCTGTACTTGATACCTCAAAGGCTATGGGACTGGACAAGATCTCTCAGTGGGTGCTGATAGAGGGAGCAGAGGCACTGTGTGTATCAGTAACAATCTTAACATGTCTATTGAAACAAGGCGACTGTCTGAGGTGTGGAAGACAGCAAATGTAGTCCCGGCTTTTAAGAAAGGAGACAGACAGACAGCATTAAACTACTGTAGGAATGAGCTTATCAACGACGGCCAACACGGTTTCAGGGACGGGAAATACTGTGTCACAAACCTACTGGAGTTCTATGACAGGGTGACAGCAGTAAGACAAGAGAGAGAGGGGTGGGTAGATTACATTTTCTTGGACTGTAAGAAGACGTTTGACACAGTCCCACACAAGAGATTAGTGCAGAAGCTGGAGGACCAGGCAGGGGTAACATGGAAGGCACTACAATGGATCAGAGAATACCTGTCAGGAAGACAGCAGCGAGTCATGGTACGTGGCGAGGTGTCAGAGTGGGCGCCTGTGACGAGCAGGGTTCCACAGGGGTCAGTCCTGGGACCGGTGCTGTTTCTGGTAGATGTGAACGACATGACGGAAGGGATAGACACAGATGTGTCCCTGTTTGTAGACGATGTGAAGCTAATATAAAGAATTCAAGTGGATGAGGACAGGCAGGACTACAAAGGGATCTGGACAGGCTACAAGCCTGGTCCAACAACTGGCTCCTGGAGTTTAACCCAACCAAGTGCAAAGTCATGAATATTTAGGGAAGGTCAAAGAAGCCGCAGACAGAGTACAGGCTAGGGGGCAAAGACTGCAAACCTCATTCAAGGAAAAGGATCTTGGGGTGAGTATAACACCGAGCACATCTCCTGAGGCAC
>WNWK01013239.1:0-5000 GCA_009830355.1 Cherax destructor
TCCTTGAAGGCGTAGATGAGAGATGGCCATAGCATATGAGAAGCCTTCTGCTTCTTTGAGACAACAGATTTCCCGATCGTTTAGGTAAACCTGACAATGCCGCGAGTAAGATGGATGTGCCTCACGACAGTTAAGGCAAGAGGGAGGTAGATTACAAGAAGGACTGGTATGGTCGTCGGCACCATAGATTGGGCATTCGGCCATGGACCTGCAATATTTCGATGGATGACGAAAACGCCGGCAGTTTCTACACTGCTGCGGTGTAGGGGTCACCTTTCGAACTTGTAAACTTGTAAATGTTAAACGAGCTATATTGCAAGGATAAAGTCTTCGCTTACTGGCAGGGAGGACATAAGTGTCAACTTTGAGGATAGGGAGGTCTTGGAGCTAAACCTGCTCCAGAATGTCATCACCACATGTCTGGAAATTCCGTTGGACAATGGTGTGGGGTAAAATGACAGTACCACTACAAGAATTGAGTGAATGATGTTTGTCAATAGTGATACGAATAGTATCTATTGTCGTAAGGAGAGAAAGATCGCGAGCTTGGCTAGCATTCTGGACCATGATGATGCGAGTGCCGCTCTTGAGAGCGTGAAATGAGATATCTTTACCTACATGGCATAGCAGAGCCTTACCAATACTATGATCGGAAAGATAGGTAGTAGGAGAAGTCGGTCGTAGAGTAAAAACTTTGTCCATTGAGTAGTGTGAAACAAAGTGTTTAAGGGGAGTGCGTGATGAGCTGGTCGTTTCTGAGAGGAATGAGGATGAAGTGTCGAATCGTCATGTAAGGGTCTTGGTCGTTTGTATGTGGGACCAAAGGTGGTCCGACGTGAGACGGGCGAGCAATCCGAAACTTGCCGCACCGTAGAGGGAGAAGCCGGAATCAAGGTCAGAGAAGAGCGAAGGTCAGAACTGTGTGTGTATCAGGAAGGGGCCCGGGGGTAGTAGGTTCATGGATTGGGTCGTCCATGGTTAGGTTCTTCTTTCTTTTTGTTTTTAAGAAAAAAAAGAAAGAAGAAAATAAAATAAAAAGAAAAAAAAGAATAAAAAAGGGGGATGTGTTGGAATAGCTCCTAGGAGGAATGAAAGGGGCGTAAATCCCCCTCCACGCCCAAGAGGACCTCAACACCGCAAGTAGTGCAGATGCTGCATGGAACCAGTGCAAAACCCTACCCTTCATGCCAGTAAGCCAGCAATCCGGGATAGCAACCTCACATCCACCAAGCCACCTCGGCGGACAAAAGAGAGGGGGCCGGATACCCGCTACAAAGCATACCTCCTTCGGCCACCACCCCTAGAATCCGAAAGGTGGTCTCCAGAGATACACCCGTCGCCCGAAAGATACCTAAAACCACCCCCCCCGGGAGACCAGAGAGGGATCGTGACATCCAGATTCCATAGCAAACTACACCACCGCCAAGAACCTCAACGGAATGGGATGGACCACGGTACCCTCTCCCCTACCTAGGAACCAGAATGCCCGTGGAGAGAAGCTCACAGGGTAAAAATGGGAAGGGAATAAGGGAGGGATGAGGAGGAGGAGAAGGAGGAAAGGGAAAAGGGAGAATGGGGAAGATGGGAAAGGGGAGGGGGGATTGGGGGGTAATTAGGTTCGGTCTGAGGAAGAAGACCAAGAGGTCCAATTCCTCAGACCGATAGCCTCTTTACCTCGTCAAGGAGCCCCCCTTAAAGAGGATGAGGTGAGAGAGATACATGTCTAGTACATATTGTTACGTGTTTGTCACTGATTATAATGCTAAAATCTCATCCATCTCCTCAGAGCTGGGACGCGTGCCCAAAATACAGCATGCATTACCCCTCTGAACAGCAGCACTGAGTCGCTGGAACAGAAAACTAGTTACCCTTGGATAATTAGTTACCCTGTTGAGACTTTTGCCTAGCTCCTTCAGGAACTTAGATGCACTCTTTCCCCATGAGCCAAGGGTCTCCGAGCCTATGGGAACAAACATATAATGATGGGCAAGTTCTCTATATTTTCTCGACTTTTGGGACTCCCTGAAGCTGGCAGTTGCCCCTCCTTCCTCCCTGGTGTACTGGAGATAGGTATCAGCCAAGGTAGATGCACATGTGTAGTCATACACCATCTGCTTGCCGTGTGTCCAGGCTTGAAGGGTGGTACCATCTGGATGCGTTTGGCTGCCATCAGATCTGTACAGTTGGGGTGGCTCCCTTACTGCTGGGCATCCGGCTGTTGTGAGGCTCCTCTTGATAATGTTATTAACCTCTTCATGTCTCGCAATCTTTCCCTAGAATTTACGACACACAAGACCATGCTACCCAAATCGGTCTGCTGCTTCACTGCCACAAATACACCTGTGTTCGGCGAGAATAGGGGCGGCAAGTCGAAGGGCAACACCAATGCGGATGGTCTGTGGGTCGAGGCGTGTGCTAAGGCTGGAGTTGGGAACAGCCAAAAGAAAGTCCCCTGCATGAGGAGCTCTCACTGCAAGGAGGCGGGCTCTATCCTTCCCTGACACACTCTGAATCATTGCTGAGGCTATATTCTCTCTCTCTCTCTCTCTCTCTCTCTCTCTCTCTCTCTCTCTCTCTCTCTCTCTCTCTCTCTCTCTCTCTTCTCTCTTTATATATATATATATATATATATATATATATATATATATATATATATATATATATATATATATATATATATATATATGTATGTATATATATGTATATATATATATATATATATATATATATATATATATATATATATATATATATATATATATATATATATATATATATATATATATATATATATGTCGTGCCGATTAGGTAAAACTGGTCAATTAGCAAGAACTCATCTAAAATTAAGTCCTTTCTAAAATTTTCTCTTATACCTTTAAAGATATATTTTTTTCATTTATGTTAATGTAAGAATTTATAATTTTGTACCAAGATAAACTTTAAAAACCTACCTAACCTTATTACAACAAGCGCAATTTAATTTAGCCTAACCCAACTAAATATATTTTAGATACTTTAACATTAATTTAATAATAAAGAAACACAATGAAATATATTTCATGTTCAGAATGATTTTGGCGAAATTAATGCATACACAAATTTTCACTTGTCTTATATGGCAAGGTGAGCGTTGCTATGTAAGCCAAAATCGCAAGTTTTACCTAATCGGCACGACATATATATATATATATATTATGTATGTATGTATGTGTGTGTGTGTGTGTGTGTGTGTGTGTGTACTCACCTAATTGTGGTTGCAGGGGTCGAGACTCAGCTCCTGGCCCCGCCTCTTCGCTGTCCGCTACTGGGTCTCTGCTCTCCCTGCTCCATGAGCTTTATCATTCCTCGTCTTAAAACTATGTATGGTTCCTGCCTCCACTATATCTTTCTCTAGACTATTCCACTTCCTGACTAGTCTTGTGTGTGTGTGTGTGTGTGTGTGTTTAACAGTTCACAGTCAGGCGAAATTATTTACAAACATTGTCTCTACGTTCACAGCAGAACTCGAACCAGCAAACTCTGTATCAGAGTCCACAGTACTTTACCACAGAGCCAGACCCCAGTTTGCAATTTTGAGTCCTGCTGTGGACGTAGAGACAATATTTGTAAATAATACCGCCTGTTTGCGAATTGTTAACCATTTAAAATCTCTTCCGTTGTCCACTGCATGTGGCAGGATTTGATGAAATAACTTTGAAAGGAAGCCTAGTGCCCAAGGGAATGGGGAAACTTCGTCTAGCTCCGGCTAGTCGCCCATACTTATTCTGGGTCTGGTTCCTTGGTAATGTTAGATACATCAGAAATTTGCTTTTAAGTTATTGTGGGTATGATTATAACACTGAAGTTCTTGTATACAAAAACAGCAAAGTGGGAAGTTAGGTAAGGAAAAAAATAACTGATATATTCCAAATTATGAGAGTTATTCATTAAATATGATCAGTTTTACTTTTTTTTTAAATATACTTACAATACAGTAGTTCAAAGTTATGAGAGACATATGAATTGGAATGCTGATAAAAAGATATTTACAAAAGTGTAGTAAACCACCCATTTAGAAAAGTAAAATTAATTCCTATCTTATGAGATAACATAAGATACTTTATTTCAGCATGATAGTGTTTGTGCAGACGTGGGTGACACTTGGGTGTGCAGACGTGGGTGACACTTGGGTGTGCAGACGTGGGTGACACTTGGGTGTGTAGACGTGGGTGACACTTGGGTGTGCAGACGTGGGGGACACTTGGGTGTGCAGACGTGGGTGACACTTGGGTGTGTAGACGTGGGTGACACTTGGGTGTGCAGACGTGGATGACACTTGGGTGTGCAGACGTGGGTGACACTTGGGTGTGCAGACGTGGGTGACACTTGGGTGTGCAGACGTGGGTGACACTTGGGTGTGCAGACGTGGGTGACACTTGGGTGTGCAGACGTGGGTGACACTTGGGTGTGCAGACGTGGGTGACACTTGGGTGTGCAGACGTGGGTGACAATTGGGTGTGCAGACGTGGGGACACTTGGGTGTGCAGACGTGGGTGACACTTGGGTGTGAGACGTGGGTGACACTTGGGTGTGCAGACGTGGATGACACTTGGGTGTGCAGACGTGGGTGACACTTGGGTGTGCAGACGTGGGTGACACTTGGGTGTGCAGACGTGGGTGACACTTGGGTGTGCAGACGTGGATGACACTTGGGTGTGCAGACGTGGGTGACACTTGGGTGTGCAGACGTGGGTGACACTTGGGTGTGCAGACGTGGGTGACACTTGGGTGTGCAGACGTGGGTGACACTTGGGTGTGCATGCAGGAAGCTCCTTAATATGCAGAGCATTTCGGGCAAACTTAAGATTAATTGTGGATAACTTTATCATTTAATAACTTGTATTTTCAACACAAAACTTTTTTGTACACAGTACAGTAATCAGTACATTACACTGGTACACAATGGGACCTTGGGTTGGGACTCTCTCACAAATTCATAAAGGAAATGACGATAAAAGAAA